>JAQFYU010000423.1:0-22644 GCA_034694905.1 Ceratophysella granulata | reverse complement strand
TGAAGTTTACGATAGTACGATGTACGATAGTTTACGATAGTTCAACATCAAACAATTCAAAAACAATTACTTCCAAACTGTATAAAGTTCAGTTATATTTAAAATCCAGATTGAATACATTTTTTGAATAAATATTCATAGAAATTAATTAAGACCAGAATATCGAATTCAGTGAATCATCGGAAACCGTGTGCAAAATGTTCAAAGCGAAGCCCGATTTGAACTCGAAAAACGCATTTGACTGTTCCAGAGAATTGAAACAGAGTGTGAAGATACTACATATAATGTAACAAAAGAGATTTTTTTTTGAAGAGATCACTCATTCAGAGTAGCTCGCCCTATCAGATCCCGAACATGAAGTGGGCGGAGTTCCATTCTCACGCTCACCCGTACAACTCTTGTTATTAAAGTGGCTACTGTTATTCCCAACCACCCCACCGAGTAAACCAGTCGTTCCTTCCTGCGGAGTTCCAGGTGGAGAGGTTGATGGGCCGATGATGGGACCATTGGGATGGGGTAGTCCACCAGGAGGTCCAAATCTCATTGCAGCTGATGACATGGCTGCTGCAGCGCTCACGAGCGGAAAAGGTGTATTAGCATATAGTTCTGGTGGATGTAGGGCATAAGGGAGAAATGAGGGCATGAACCGATTCCGGTTACCAGGGTGATTCGGATTGAAGCGCCCTGCAGCCGAATATGGACCAAAAAGTGAAAATGCTGATGCAGCCATTTCCTGTGGACCACCTGGTGAATTCCCATGATTGTTACTACCGCCATGCTTGAGAGATGCTTGATGAAGATGATGAGCTGCAAGTGCACTGTTTTGAAATGCATTTTCCAAAAATTTATGTGGATCCATTGCCATTTCCATTGCTTGTGAAATCCGTTCTCTATCCGGTGATAATTTGACTCGATTGGAATCTGGGGATGATTTCTGGTCACCTCCGAGCAGGAGCTCAATAGATTTGAGGATGTCACCATTTGTTTTATGTAAAACGGAATCAATTTCGAATTTCCGTTTCATTGGGAAAACTCGAAGTAGCGTTTCAACGGCGGGTGATGGATTTTCTCCACGATCCGCTCGACGTTTACTGGAAAATGATTTCATAATGCTTCGACGACTCATTTCTCGACCAACTCGAAGACCTTCTGCTGCTAAAGCACGGAGGTAGTCTTCCTTTGCAGCAGATGCAAAATTTGCATTGTTATTTTCTTCCTCTTCATCTTCATTCTCATCTTCATCGGATCCTCCGTCAATGTCTTCTGTGGAAATGTCATCTTGAGATTTCTTATGGGATTTGATAGGATGTCCAGTCCTTCCATTGTTGGGAGTGTTAATTTGCTTACGCGAGTAGTACTTGGATTTCTTCATAATTGGGGTTGTCATGAGGTCGACAGGGCTACGGGAAGGGGATGGGCTGGATTCTACGTTTGGGCGACAGTGTTCAGAAATTAATGATTTTCCACCAGAGTAGTTAAGTGTTCCATCTTCATCTCCATCTGTCTGATCGTTTTCGGAATCTTCTCGTTGACGTTTTGACTCTGGAATATTACAAAAAATGTGAAATTGAAACTTGTGATTTCAGGCAGGCAAATATGCATGTACAAACTATATTCTGTTGATTTAAAATAAACGAATTAAAAAAATCATAATTTAATAAAAAAATAAATGATTGGAATAAAATATGTTTTTGAATTTTTCGGAAAACTAGCCTCACCTTATTTAACTTTTATATTTTCGAAAAAATCGACGCGAAACTTGATTTTATGCCTAATTTTTGGTAATTTGAAGAACCTTTTGAATTTATCTGCGATTTTTTCGACATATTTCAATTTTTAGCTATATACTAAATAAAAAGACAGAATATTTTTGCATAATCTCACAAATGCAGGCTATATTTCGCGGGAGGGTTCGAAGATAAAAAATACAAAATCGTCATTATCAGAATTTACAATTTACAGATAAAGAGGCCACTCCATGCAAAATTTAAGTAAAGAAACGATAGAAATATAGGGTGATGATGCCTGAAGCTTAAATGGGCACTTACACACAGATCTTCATCTAGGAATAATTTATCACTGATGTAAAATATTTAAATTAAAATAAAATACTGAGGACAATTTTAGAGTTTAACTCATGTGTAAAATGAAATATCAAAAATTTAGTGTAATGGAAAAGTTATTATGAAATATGGAACAAGAGAGCATGTACAAATTAGAGAGATTCGTCTGTACACCCAGAAGCCATAAAATGTACCATAATCATCAATCATTTATCATCAAACAAAAGTCGGACAAAGTGATATATACTTAACACTGCGGACGGATATTAATTTAGTACGAACGAGTTAATATTAATTTCCTGACCATTGTCCCTTCCAAGATGAAGTAGAACATTATAAAGTGAGCTCAGTGAGCCAGGAGACACGTGTTTGTCCATAGGCCATTGTTTTGGAAGGGACACCTCAAAAGTGTCAAAGCAGGGAGCCCAGAGCCCACTCGCACATAGCTGACAGTTACAGTTGAAATCAAGAGGAAGGGGACATTCGGAACAAAACAATAGAACAAAGTAATTTGGGGATCTCAATCCTGACTCTGGCTTCGACTCTTTTATTTGAGCGTGAGTTGAAATTCAGCCTTCGAACAGATGCGGATAGAGAATCAGTGAATTAGACATTTGTAACGGATAAACATAGACCGACCGTTTCAGAGTTGGATCTCTAACAGGTAATTATTTAAATTTATTATTATTTTTTGATTATCTTATTTTATTTTCCAAAAATATGTGCTTATAAAAGCTTTTGAAAACGGTGTTTCCACTAATTTACCTGCTTTTGAAATTTCAAATGTGTATCCAACTGAATATTTTTCTGACATTTCAAATTTCAATGTCTGCATAATGGATACAGGTAATGCTAAAATTCACTAGTCTAAGTCGACTTTACACAGAATTTTGCTATTGTAAATCTCAATTTTCATTCAATTTTGCGGCTTAAAATCAATTTTTGTTTCAAAATCGTGATTTTGGATCCTTATTTCATTGATCTTGTAATTTCACAGTCGAAACTTTGCTCCCGATTTGGACATATAAGTACGGGTTTTCCGTAAATTATTTTTGATTTTCTAATTCGATTGTGATGGTATCATTAATTAAATTCTATTTTGTGCGCTAATTTTTACAGTGAAACTCCCTTGGTACATAATTTTTCGAATTTACATTTTCATTTGATTTCAGTAATTTTCTCATATATGACAGGACACAACGGAACTTAAAGGCCACATAAACTAAGCCAGATAAGCCCATCAAACTCGATTCAACCAAATCATCCACGAATCCACAGGGCAGAAAGAGAAGGGAATAAAATCAATTTTATTTATATATTATCCTATTCTCTGTTTCTGTATCTGGTGACGTTGAGGCGGGTATTGGAAATTCTTTCTTTTGGTCCGTGCTCCACATGGCTTTCGGGAGTTAGGAATGCAGGAGATTGGAAATTGAAACGTGAATCTGAATACGAGAGCCCTACTTTTTTTTCTCTTTTCACCCAACACTATGACACTATCCAATAAAAAGTGGAATACGGACTATCTTCCCTGCAGAGAGACTACATAGGATACTTTGACTAATTTAATATCCAACAAAGGGTTGATTCACATTGAAAACTAAATCTCGTATCCGGTTACAGCTTAGAAATCAAAGAGAAACAATATGAATCCAAAATCCAATATTAACTCTATCCGGGCTGGAAAGACGGAATTTTACGAACACCTGCGTTCAAAGTCTTTAGGTGACGTATCGTTGATATTGCGTTGGTTCAACTTGGTACAAATATAAAAATAAATTGCTTTTTCTTGCGTAATTGAATATTAGACAACCGATTTAACAATTAAAAATCTAAATTTCAAAAAAGCTCAAAGTATTTGCAAATAATTAACAAATTTTTGGACTAAAATTGAAACAACAATTTCAGCTGTACGTACGTCTTAGGAATTCCATATTTTTTAAATCTCCCGCTTGAAGCTGATGGCATTTTCAAATTCTTGAACTATTATGACAGCAATTTAAATTGATTTAAAGCTCCAAATTTTTGTAAACATTTTGCCTTTGATGTGTACGAATTGCAACGGTGACAATTTTTTTAAAAATGGCAAAATCATTGTATGGCGACATTCAAAATTTTCATAAAATTGTCGCATTTTCTAGGATCCACCTCCATGTTAACGCAATGTTAATTTTTTCAATGGCTAAATGAATTCTAAAAATTACTACAATATGATTTTACTCCTGTTGTGTAATATATTTGAAAAATTAATAATATTCCATTATTAAATTGAATACCTATCATATTTCAAGAGTTATTGTTAAAAATGTTATTCACCCAACTGCAAAATGTAAATTAATTTTGGTTAAAATGAGAAAGCCATTATGCAGTGCTGAGTTGCCAGGTAATAAATAATTCGAGTAATATGGGCGGGGAAACTGTGCCAAAATATGCCAGTCGCAAAGCTGTAAACGAGAAGGAATGAAGTGGAAGAGAAATTAGAAAAATTCCTTTGACTCATCCCATTGTGTATGGAATTGTGTTATTTAGAATATAAATTAAGTCCTTTCCAACCTTCTTCTACTGTAAGATATTTACCCTACACTACATTAAGCTAAACTCCGACCCGCGTCTCTCTCACTTCTCCCGTACTAATGGCCATAAATAGGGATGAAGTCTTGGAGAGATAGAAATAATTAATTTTCTGCTTTTCTCCATTACAGTACCAGACTACTACTAGTGTTAGAATATTCACGGCATGAGATCCACACGGAATTTTCCATATTCTGATCTGAAATTAAAATCGGAAATACTCAAAATCCAAACCACAGGCGGTTTGAGAAGCTTCCCATCCCGTGTATTCTCGTAGTGTCAGTAATTTACTACGTCGCATGTCGCATTGCCTGAGTTGACACTCAGACTGCATGGAAACGAATATGCCTGAACTCATATTGTAAAAATGCTTTAAAATACGTTTAATTTAAGTTTCGTCCCTTAATTACTACTTTTCATCCTATTCTGTTTACTAAAATTGAGCTTAACTTCAGTTTGGTGGCCAATTTATTGGGTTTATGTTGTAGCAATTCTTCACACGAAATAAATGCTCAAAGCAGTCTGGTTATTCTATGGCTTCCGAAAAGTGGATAGCGTATGACGCCATCACAAATACAGGGTATAAATTATAAATCTTATGAAATATAGGAGTAATTATAATATATTAGTAATTTGCGATTTAAAAATTAAAATTCCATCGCTATCTATTTGGAAGAAATTTCAGTTATATGAGTACGATGGTTAAAATATAACATTGTAAAAACTTTGCGTTAAATTAGTTTCGGTCAGTGTCCGAAAAAATTAGGTCAAATATAGTAGTCATTTTAATGAGTTCAAAAGTTGACAGCTATACATACCAAAGTCTGTGTAGTACCGTGTACTTCATTTTAAAATGGATTTTAAAAAAGTTATCAATTTCAGAAGCCGAGATTTGCGTAAAATCCAAATTTTTCTGTACTGAAATTAATTAAATTAACCAAAGCTATCAAATTTCGCTTTCGCAAAGCTTTACGTTGTTTTCATCCAAAATTCACAATCATTGAAAATCGAAAATCAACAGAAAGGAAATCCACGAGGGCTGTACCAAAAGTATATAAGTTGAAATTACGCTTGAGAAGCCAGAAACCTGAATCAAAAGAAGGATTTCAAAGCTTGAAATGTTGGTTTTAAATTTGAATAAAAACTATTGAAAAAACGCTGAATTTTCATATTCCTACGATTTATACGGACTTTTATGATTTTTAATAATGCATATTAGTAGACAAGGCGTGTGGCTTAATTAATAAAGCTTAACACATACTTCAAATTCAAAATACACGAGGACGAAGTGATAGCATAATTCCCCCCATTTATGTTCTGTACTTCATGTTTCTGAAACAGATGAAACAAATCATTGTAAAAGGGAAAAGTAAAGCCCGGAACAGGAACCGCCCTGAGATAATTAATTTGCTATATTTTGAACCAACTTTCTTCTGGTGTTTTCATACAAACAGAATCTCAGTCTTAATAAGAGGCACTAGAAGAGATTTCATTCTCAGACTTCCCAGTGAGAAAGGCATTAACACTGTCTACAAAACAGAAGAGTATATTATCTTTGTCGCCTATTGTATTGTCTAAACGCCCTCCGCCCTCCTGTCTCTGATCTCGGATGCAAATTCTGTTTCTTTCAAATCCCTTTGAATTCAAGAGAAAAGGAAAGTTCTTTGAGAAAATTGTAATTTATAAGATGCTTCATGTATCTGGCATATTGTATATCCCTATTTTAAGAAACTATTCAGAAGAGCAAAAGTTTCAGTTCTGACTTCCGACGTATTCTACTCAGAACAGAGTAAAATTAAACTTTCTTGTATACAAATTAACGTCTCAACTTTTCTGCATTGTAAGGCACAGAAAACTGTATTTTAGGAATATACTAAGTATCTCTTTGAATTTAAGTTTCAGAATCAAGAATCATCCAACACCTATTGTTCCATGTAATTTATTGAGGCTTGAGTTTGAAGTTTGTATAAGATTTGAAACAATTCTGTTCTAAATGGAATGACGCAAGTCGCGTGTGCTACATTAGTGAAGAATAGGCCTTAGCGATTCCACTCCATTTGTCTAATTAGACACTTTCTTTTGTTTCTCTTCTAATTTAAATTTAGAGTAGGGCAAAATAGTCATTGAAGCCAGACAACGTTAAGGGTATATAATAGTATTTTGAATTTGGCGCAAGTTCATCGTTCATCCAGAGCTTGCTTGGTTAAGTTTGACCCGCCCGTTGATGCCAATTGTTTGATAGCTGAAATTCTGAAGAACTAAAAATTTAGATTTAGGCTTATTCAATACGAATTTTGAAATTTGAATTCGGCGCCAATTTTCTAAGCTCCCTTCAGAGTATCTGGCTTTGTCTCACCTTACCCCAAACTAACGTAGAAAGTGGATAGCTTCATTAAGCTTTAAATGAGTTAAAAGAACTAATACAATACAAACCTTACTATTATTTTTATACTATATTTTATATTAATTCATAAATAATAAAATAGTATACAAAAAACTTAAAATACACACTTATCCAACGACAAACGATTGACCGCAATGACCATGTCAAATTTTGGCATCTTTTAGAATTCGGAGCCAATTTATAAGATCTCATCAGAGTCCCTGGCTTTGTATCACCTTACCCCAAACTGAGAAAGTGTATTATTTTTAAAATCAATAAGCTGTAAAAAGAAATGGATCTATTTTTTTATTTTATATTAATTTATGCCTAATGTGAAAAATATAAGAGACTTTTTAAACCCTTGTGCAGGGACAAATGGTTGACCCTTCATGCGGATTGCATGCCGCCAAATTCAAATTATTTATATATGTTTAGTTGAACGGTTACGCTGTTTCAGTTTCAGCTCATGAAGTTGAATCGTCCCAATTGTATTCGGCCCGTTAATGTCACGTATTATGTAATATCTCCTCAGATCTCAGATTACATGCTCCCAATTCAGCTCAATTGAATTATTGCTTCAATTATTTCGTAAGTGTCTACATATAATAGATCCAGATATTTCCGCCCCCTCGATTCTCCAATGCTTAAGCTTATAACTGCATTACACGTAAAAGTGACAAATGGAACTTTGAGAATATGACACTGTCACACTAGAAGAGACCTTAGAGAGACCCAACATTGATATTGCTCAATAGTTCATTACATTCAACGTCTACAGATACAGATGTGGAGCGGGGGTGGTGGATAGGATGAAATGGGAAAGCTGGAATTCTTTCAATACAATATCCCAAATGAAAATTATTTTTCTTTTACTTCATTCAACGGAAAAGTAATAATTGCGTTATAGAAATAGAATGAATGAATACAATAGTTTCCCTCCATAAGGCAGAATTCTGTGTCAACCTATAGTCGTTCATTTCCTAATACAAATATATAAATATTCTAACGCGTGGAACCTATTTGGACCCTATCCCAAATTCTTGTCTGTAATATGAGCCATTTAAGCCAATGAAAAGGAAATTAGTATCTTTCAATGCATTCAAAATTGACAAATACTTTTATAAAATGACCGGGAAGGGTATTTAAGAAAGCGATACTTTATGCTGTAAAATTGATTTGGGTCTCACAATATAGAAATAAGTATTGTACTTTCACTTCGAAAAAATCAGATGCTAGATGGCAATGGATTATTTCTTTCTTAAAAAATAATTTGTCAATTTTTCCGGTTCTATTTTAATTTTTTGTTGCTCATTCTCATTATTAATGAAAAACATGTATATTGCTCGTAACAGGTTAACTTTTTTTGAATTTTTTTTAAAAGATTGTCAAAAGCTAACCCATCTATTCAAATTTAACTTAAGATTTATTGAAAATACAGCCACTTGAGAAAACTTTAGAATTTTTTAAAGATTTTAAAGGATAGTAACCTTAGATATTAATTTTTGGCAGTTATTTACGATGTATTTAACCCTACTTTGGAAATAAATTACGAACAGCGTAAATCCTACTGTAATATAATATCATGATTTATAAGTTCTAAAATTTCAAATTTGATTAACCAATAAACCTGGAATAAACTTACGTCAGTATCAGTACCTTTAAAGCTTCGTATACGGATCTTTGTAATAACTAGACTATTTGATCAAAGATCCCGACAGATAAAGAAGCTTGTTTTTTGAAGAAACTCCAATTCAATTGATATTATACAATGTTATTTGAAATTAGAAGCCAAAAGCAACCGCTTGAGCCGAAATGAAAAAAAAAATTGAGAGGAAATGGGGTATAAAAGGGTTGAAAAGGGTAAGTTTATGCCACATGCACAACATGGCTGATTCATTTATTGAATTGAACTCAAGTACATATATTATACACGTATATACAAAGTGGTCTATTACTCTGCATTTGTCTGACGTGTATACGTATATAAATACATTTTAATAAAAGCATTTTCCGCACAGTCCTCGTCTTCTTTCACGTTTGAATTGCGAGGAGGCTCACAGAGAAAAGCAATACTTGGAACCTGGATCTCTTCTGTTGTACGTGTACAACATCACAATGGGAAAAGGATGTAATAAAAAGAAACGGGTTGAGTCGTGGAAAGAAAGGGACTATTAAAGAGTCTATTACACTGTATTTTGAGAAAAAAGAAGAAGAAGTTTTGGAGGAGGCGGCTCATAACAATATCATGTATGAAAGATAGGCGGAATAATAGAGACAGAGAGGAATTCCGCCTCAGATGAGAAATAGGGAAGAGTTAGAATTTAGAATGTTCAAATAAAGCGAAGGAAAGGGAAGATGCGGAGTACGTGAAAGGATTTTCGGATTTGACAAAATAAGATTCTGTAAGTATGTATGTTGAAGCATAGAGAACACCCCGTAACCGTAATACAGAAAGAACGTATGTCGTATGAATTTGCTTCTAGCCCAAGGTTCCTATTAATTCCACGAATATTATTTATTTAAGCCAAAGTTCCTAATTATTCTATGAATATTATTTATTTAACCCAAAGTTCCTATTAATTCTACGAATAGTATTTATTTAACCCAAAGTTCCTATTAATTCTACGAATAGTATTTATTTAACCCAAAGTTCCTAATTATTCTATGAATATTATTTATTTAACCCAAAGTTCCTATTAATTCTACGAATATTATTTATTTAACCCAAAGTTCCTATTAATTCCACGAATACTATTTATTTAAGCCAAAGTTCCTATTAATTACACGAATATTATTTATTTAACCCAAAGTTCCTATCAATTCTACGAATATTATTTATTTAACCCACAGTTCCTATCAATTCTACGAATATTATTTATTTAACCCAAAGTTCCTATTAATTCCACGAATATTATTTATTTAACCCAAAGTTCCTAATTATTCTATGAATATTATTTATTTAACCCAAAGTTCCTATTAATTCCACGAATACTATCTATTTAAGCCAAAGTTCCTATTAATTCCACGAATATTATTTATTTAACCCAAAATTCTTAATTATTCTATGAATATTATTTATTTAACCCAAAGTTCCTATTAATTCTACGAATATTATTTATTTAACCCAAAGCCCCCATTAATTCTAATAATAATTATTTAGCCCAAAGTGTCTACTAATTCTTCCTATTAACTGTACGAATATTGTTAAGCCTATGTTTTCTAATAATTATACGAATTTTATTTTATTTAGCTCAAAGTATCTAATATTTCTACAGATTCTATTTATTTAACCCGAAGTCACAATTAATTCTACGAATATTGTTTAGCCTAAAGTGTCTAATAGTTCTACGAATTTTATCTATTTAGCTCAACGCTCAACTATTTAATAATTCTTCGAATATTATTTCTTTAACCCAAGGTTCCTATTAATTCTGCGAATGTTATTTGTGCATCAAAAAATATCAATAAAATCCACGAACATTATCTACTTAACCCAAAGTCTCTAATATTATACAAATTCCATCTATTTAAAGCAAATTCCTTAATAATAATTATATTTCTATGAATATCTCAATTTAAACAAATTGACCGTAAAGTGTATATTGTAAAAGATTATTTATTGTTGTTTGACCTCGCTTTTCCAGCTAAAACCCAAGTGGCTACCATTTTATAAAAAACTTAAGCCTTTCACTACCCACACTTATTTTTGATGTTGAAGATAAAACTAAAACATTTCAGAAACTACATGAAACTTAATCGTCGCGTTTATTGCAAGTGATTAAGAGTCATTCTTTGGAAGGAATTTGAGTTGAAAAGAAGTGAAAGCTGAAAATCGAGGCTACGACGTCAAAAGTAATAACGAATACTGAAAGTAGAAACGAGCCATCTTCTTCAAATCATTTTTTAGTAAATGTGCGGGTCCAAAAATGACGTAGTTCTCAAAGATCCGAGTTGATGAAGACGGAAGACTAAAGGCAAAGCCTGTCGCCGGCAGCTGCACACGCTAGGTTGTCCAGTTTACTAGAACTGAATTATTTCTTTTCAAATTCAGTGCAGATAAAATATTGAAAAAAATTAATGTTCTTCATTTTAAAATACAGAATTGTGTAGAGCCCTACCAAAATGCATAATTTTCAGAATTTTTAGAAAACGTTCTAGGCGCTACTGCTTTTTCACAAAACTTAAGAAAAATCTGCAAAATTGAAGTCCAATAGGGAAAATTTTTATTTTTAAAAATTCAAGAAGCTTGATTCATTATTCCTAAAGGCAATTTTCTTATTTTTAGGCCATACACTTGATTTTTTTTTTTAAAGCAACATGCGTCCGGACTAAGCCACCTTTTACATAAGCCCCTTCCGGTTAAGGAAAAGTGCTGTAGCTGGAGCTGAATTCGTGCTGATGATGATGACATTGTTATCATCGTCTGAAAAGAAGGCGGAGAACATTACAAGACACCCAAAAGTATTTCGATATTGAAAGTCCGGAGGAGACCAGAGGAGAATACAAAAGGAATGAGATTCTTTGCCATCATGTTAGAGTATTATTACTTCTTTATCTTCAATGCAATTGTTGGCTCCGGACCTGATAGGCACGTACCGCTTCTTCTCCACAAATACTTCTCCATGTACATGTACACAGTCAGTACAGACTTCAGAATCTACTGCTTTTCTTCTCCACTTTCTTAGCACCCAGCAACCCGTCACCCGTCTTGTTTAACACCACATTAAGCCTTCATTAAGTATTTTCCGTTGGATGGCTAGCACCACTTTCTAAAATTTGACTTTAAGCCAGTGTAAAATGCTAAGCAAGCGGGTGCTTTGATTTCATATTTTACGCTTAATGAAACTTTAACAAATTCCACGTTTTCAAAAAGGATTTCAGAGTAATTAAAAGTTTAAAAATATGACAAAAATGTAAGATTTCTGGCAACTAAATATTTTATTTGAATAGAGAATTTGAGCAATGTTTTTCAGTTTTATCGTGCGCTTAAATGAGACACAATACCCTAAACTAAACCCAAGTTTTCGAGCATTTTGAAGATGATTTTTTAAACATAAGAAATGGCACAAATTCTAAATTTTAAATCTGCAGAGTATAAAACCTACACGGTACTTTTTTGCCTGTCTAACACTAATTTCTCGGTTTAAGTAGTTGGAAAAATTGTTAATTAGCGTTAAAACGTTCACAAAAGTGCCGACAGGAATAAACCAATTTGTGGCGATAAACTTTTGCCACATCCAAAGATGAATTCCGACACTCGTGATTTCCCAACTTTAACCAAGAAATCATATTGAAGTTGCAAAAGTTACTAACAAGCTCTAGATTGTTAAATATAATGTTGGCAGCCGCTAAAATTTAGCAGTTAAATCACAAAGTAAGCAATATTTTAAAACCAATTGAATGTAAATTTCGTAACACGTAATTTTGCTCGCAACTGCAAGTGTTGTATGGAATTGAAAGTCAATAAAAAATTTGTGGGTTTTTAAGACTTTCACCATATACGCTAAAGTGTTGATTGTCGAAAACTCAGAGCAACATATTCTTTGATTCTGCTATATGTTGGCGCAGTCATTTGAGTGCCGAAATTATAAGAAGCGTCTAAAATATGGTGCCCAAATCTACCTGCATCCAAATAAATATTTGCATAAGTCACTACGTCTCATTGAGATATTTATCTTTTTAACAAATCTTATAATTCTTGTAACCCAATTTGAGGTTTGAATGTTCGAAATTGAATCCCATCTTCCTTCCTGTCTTAGTTATCAAAAGAATTCAACTATATATTGTAAATACGACCGAATTGGATTAAGCCCGTGTAAAAATAGAAAAGAGAAGATGATACTCAGTCAAACTAATGTTATTTGGGCTTACGTTACATTTCCCAAATACCCAATGCATCGATGCACTAGTATTTACGTAGAACACTTTAATGTAATCCCAATTCAGAAAGGCACAACCCCAAAACTCTCTTCTGAGCGTCTCACTGTTCTATTTTTGAGTTTTGTAAAAGAATATTTCCTTCCATGCATTGTCCCAAAATGAGATTTATTAAGAACCCGTAGAAAAGTGTCCAATTTCCTTTGAGCCTTTGACCAACAAAGAATTGAAATTTTAAAAGCCGGAATACAATGCATCCTTAAACGGTTACTTAGCTAATCCTATATTCCTTTGGAGTACGTTCAAAACCATTAGATTACATGCTCAATTTAGCAAGGACTTCTGCCCTTATGAGCACACACAAGTGTTTCTATTTATGTAATTTCTTCTATGTATGTGACGAGAACTCACCAATTCTTCTCAAAACTACTTTACTGCAACACCTAGGACTAATTCTTATTTTAAATGAAGCCATAAGGAGATAACTTATTTCGGATTTGGGATGGGATGGGCGAAATTGGATCTTCCTTTCAGTGAGGGTAATTCAATTGAAACAAACGGATTCACCCAACTCAGACTGCGTGAGAACCTGTGTGTGCTACCTAATCTTTAAATCTAACCGCAAAACCTTTTCATTTAACCTGTTGTAATCTAAAACTGTTGAATACAATTCACAAGGGGCTCGAATTTCGGTAACTGAAATTGATTCTAAGGTGGAACACAGGGATACTTATTCCATCCCTGCTATATAGGTGCATGTCTTTTAAATTTATAGTTCATCTAAACCAAAGCCTCAAAAATCTGGGTTTCTTTGGCGGAAAGTGATGTTGCGATTTTTACAAGAATTTGACCAACCCCGCTATATAAAAATTCGTAGCAGCCAAAAATCACCACACCAAAACCCAGCGACACACATATACAAGTGACCCTACAGTAGTGTACTGTGGTTGCATATTGCATGAGATTATCGATATTAAATTTTAATGATGTGAAGTTTCCATGAGTTGTGCTATTGCATGCTACATACATCGTGCATAATTACGCAAATGATCTAAAAGTTGCAATCTAATTGTAAGATCATTAGAGAATCATAATGAGTGTTTAGCTGAAGACGGATCGGGAACTGAATTGTATAAACAAAAAAGCTTTCTTGGAAAAGAAAAGCTGGAGTTTATTGAAAGGACGATATGGATGAGATTGGGAAGAAATACGGAAGGTCTGTTCATGGCAGTTCGGAACCAGCGTTGTGCATCTTAAGAATAGTAGTACCCAAATTTTAATAAATCATTATATCTCATTATATTTACAAGGATGTCGCTGCATACTGCCAATGCGTTTAGCTCAATGAACTTGAATTTGACAATGTAGTTAATGAATTATCTATTTTTAAAACCGATGATGCGAGGCTATTTTTCGAACGTTTAAATGTCAAATTGTAGAAATTAGCATTAGATTGAAATTTATTTTGGCAAATGGTTCATTTAACAGAAAACATTTAATGAAAGGAAGATTTTTCGCTGAACGACACACCATCAAAAACAAAATTCTAGCCTGAAGTATTACAGGCAGGATTTTTGATACAACCAAAATTTATTGCCTTCGAATTTTCGATTTAAATGGTATAATTTTTCAAAATAAGGCGCAAAATTTTTCCTCCCGCCAGCTATGCAAATGCATTTGCTTTAATCAGGTCTAGCAAAATGGTAGAAGCATTTTATTTGAAATTAAGGATAATATACACCATCGGCTTCTAACCTCATTCTCAATTATTGTTTTAAAATAAATTGTAAGTCAGCAGTTGTCTAATTCAGAAAACGAGTACCACTAGGTGATGATACATTACAGAATCACCATATGTATCAAATTTGAGCTCAATTGATGAAATAATTAAGAAATCAAGCTGTATATAATTAATGAGAGAAACAATTTGGTTTTTAAGGTGATTTCTTCAGTCTAATAATCGCCCGAATCATGAAATCAAGCTGAAACTTTGCACATATATTGGGAAAAAGGTATTCGCGTCGCATATCGGTGCTCAATTTTGGTATTAGACAACTGACGAATTACAATTAATTTCAAATTTAGCATTCAGAATGAGGCCGTAAGCCGATGTCGCATATATGGTCCCAATTTTAAAAGACAAGCAAAAATTGATGCGTACAGATTTGCACGTTGTTCCAATTCAATAAGACCCTTCTGGCCTTATACAGAATCAGGGAAGACCACTTGAGAACCAAGCCCGTCATTTAATTTTCTCTGGAGTTTCTGAAAGCAGGAAAAAAGTGATTCAAATTGAAAAGATGTGTTACGATCCGATAGGATACTACACCAGTACTTTACTCTATCTTCAGTACATTATCAATCACACAATAGAAACTCTCCTGAACAGACACGGGGACTGGAGAAGTTTCTGATAGCCTGCAACAAGGCTACTGCTACAAACATTACAGCACATCAACAAAACAAGGTTTTGGCAAAAGCGAAGAGAAGAAAAAAGCCAGTTTCTTGAGTTAGATTGGATCTTTTACTCAAGTGGAAATGTAATTTCTTTGCCTTTTCATTTCTATTTCTCGGATTCCTTGAGGGTTTTTGACTTTCACCGACGACTCGAGATCCAACGATCCAGCCTCCTTCCGAGACTCATCTATCCATTGTGTTCTACCTTCCACCCTAGCCACTTGTCTCTCTCATTCACCCTTTAATAAAGAAAAATAATAATAAGACTCTTCTGCATCTGGCGTTTACATATCCTGTCTTTACTTTCTCCCGCTTCTAAAAATACTGAAAATCATTAGGTTCAATAATAAGAATTGGATGAGCAGAAATGTACAGAGTCGTTCCCAAATAATGAGTCTTCTTCTAGTCAATTACAATTTGATATCTCCAAATTTTCAATTTTTAGAGTAATGCGGATATTTTATGCCACCGAGTATCTCTCGCATTTAAAAAAACATATATTACTTGATTTGCAAAATTTGATTTCCAAAAATTATAGAGTACTTCACTTTGGTTCCTGATTTGGCCAGAGCCATGTTTTTTTCACTGAAAAAAAATATAGTATAAACAAAAAATGTATATATCCTAATTTGAATTTTTTTAAAACAAACATTTGTATATCGCACTCTGAATCACCAAAACGAAATTTGCGCATCAAAATTCTGCATTCGGATCAACGCTGGTCATCTATTTAGTTATGGTATGTTGGATTTAAGCTTGCAAAATTATGTGGCAAGTGATCTGTATCGATTTGCTGCATAGAAATTCAAATTATGCACGTTTTTGAAGGCATTTACTTAAGCTGACCTTAAATTTAAATATTGCCAATTTTTAACCTAATTTTGACTAGAATTTTAGTAAATACACCATAGATGTAATAATACTATATACAGTATTAGTACCTCTATGAAATACACAGTTTAAAGTGCTTCTTAGAAGTAGAAAAGCTTGTTCACGTTTGACGAATGTATTCAGCTGAAAATCAATATTTGTGTAAAATGTAATATTTAATTATACGAAAAATGTTTTATCAGCAATATAATGCAAAAAAACTATAATTTTATTGGAAGTTTGAATGTCGAATAAAACCACTTTGTGTAATTAAATTACAATAAAAAAACTAATTATAATGTAAAGGAAAATTGAAAATAATTCACAATTTTAATTATTTAATAGTACGTTATAGTTTTATCGAAAATTCAAAATATAGTATGTAGTTTAAAAAGTAGGTCAAAATTAATGTCAACAATAATATAAGTGAAGATCTTTTTAGAATTGGTTTCTGTTTCTTCTTTTAAACTACTCATTCTATACTAAATTTAACCCGCAATCGCTGCTGTACCGCGTGATCAGCCCTGTACATTCAAAACTGCGATTCAACCTACAGTATATATGTACTCGTACAACCTCGTCTCAGATGCCTTGAGTGAAATATAATTTCTTTGAACTGAAAGACTTGTGTTTAGTCATTCAATCAAAACTTCTTCCTTTTCACCCCTCAACGCTTACGCTCGTCGTGTGGTGGCGAAATACGAGATGGGAGACGTGTTTGGATATAAAAACCACTTGACTTTTCCAATTTTCAAACAATAAAGCTACTTCAAAAAAAATATAGGAATCCCGAATCGGAGTGTTGGATTGGAATGGGCTCCAGATCTCTCTCATTTTCATTATTCGACTCAGTAAACCGAATCAAGTACAGTACATTCCGTCTCTCATTCATTTCAAATTTCAATACCCATCAACTTTTTATGTCCCTACATCTCGGAGACAGATTTTCCCTCTAATTTTTCTCCTTCTATATTTTGACATTTTAATAAATTTTATTCTCAAGTACCAGTCAACCAAACTTTTTCCAATCGGTTCCATTATCCTTCCATAACTATGTACAATGGAACATTTACGCATTTATGTTGAACAGATTCAGCTAATGCCCAGTCTCGAGTCTCGTCGACACGTCGACGGTCTCACCGATTACAGGACATCAAATTAATTTTTGAATTGTGTACACACGCCTAACAGGACAAGGATTGTCTTAAGAAGACATCAATTGAAATTTGAATCTTCGCTTTAAAGAATTAATTAAATAAGATGTGAATTCATTGTGCGGTTCTCCTGAAACGTTATTCAGGGTGGGGAGAAAAATTGTCTATATTTTAGAAAAATTGTGGAGATTAAAATAAAGCTGACGATTGACAGCTTTCTTGAAAATTTCACGAATTATAAAATGTTTTTAACATGAAATTTGTAATTGATTTAAAGCCGAGTTTGCAATTTAACAAAATATTAACACTACGGTCACATCCACAAATTTTCACGATATTTCATCAAAAACGCTTGGTTATGCCTTGCATCTTTAAAGCTTTTTATTTATTTTTTGCAAAAACATACGATAATTGAGCGAAATTCAATTATCAAAATATATTTATTCAATAATTTGGTGTAATGAGCTACATATTTGCAACATCCTCAAAAGTGGAAACAAGTCTCCGCCAACTTGCCAATATAATATTTTCATAAAAAATTCGAGAGTGCATGAATTAAAAAACCGTGTGCTTACTTGGACTAGGTGAGTCATCATGGGGATGGCCCTGATTCTGTTCAACGGGTGAAGGGTTGAACCGATGATGTTGGTGCTGTAACTGGAGCTGCTGGTGGTAGTTGGCCGAGTCAGCCGTGAAGGGATGATGATGGGGATGATGAAGAATGTCGTGGTCGGAACCCGAGCCGGGAGGCATCAGAGCCCGGCTCCCACCACCACCCTGCTGCATTGTGAGGGCTGAAAGGGCTTGAAGCCCATTTGACATCCCGAATAGACCGGGTGAGCCCTGTGGGGCTGAATCGATTGAGCCTGAACCACCGGTTGACCTAGTAGAGTTCGCTCCACCACCACCGCCCCCAATGGAGGATTGCCCTCCTGACCCCATGTTACCAGAACTGGCATTGTACAGCAAACCCACTTCACGAGCTTCATTCTCTTCTTGGGCCTGCTGACGACGTAAAGCCACCTGTCAAAATTGAATTTTATACATTTTATTTTTGGTTTGACGCAAAATAAATGCATTGAACAGCAATTTCAAAATTCTTGTAGATTTCCGAGTTCGGTCTGATGGTAAGCTGGACAAAATGCATGTATTTTGAAAATATCGTAAGTATTTTAAAATGTCGTTTTTGAAAATATATTTTTGAAAATAACGTATTTTAAAATACACGTTTGAAAATATTGTATTTTAAATTAGTATCATAGTTGTTAATACTAATTTTTATTTTGTGCTTTATATTTCAGAATTTTTCGTTTGGAAATATTTTGCAATTTTAGAATTGGGAAAGTACATACACTTCAGAACAAATTTAAAGTTAAAATTAGCAAAGTGCAAAAAATAGGCTTTGTAAAGTTGAATTTAAAAATCATGGCGCATATCGGAACTCGGAACGTCGGAATTAAGCAAAATGCCAAACTATTTCTGTAGGTTTATTGAAAATATGAATTTTGAATTTGACAAAATACAAAATTTATATTTTCAAGTATCGAGTATCGTACATTGTGTTTTGACAATTTAGTTAGTACTCATTTAAAAGTGTTCACAATAATTCAAAAAGTATTTGAAAAAATCCGACAAAGCTTAAATTAGCAGTAAAACAATTAGAAATTACCTGAGCGGCCATGACCCGCTGACGCTCTGCAATTAGTGTACATTTGGGACAGTCACAATCTCGCCAACGACAGTAGCGTTTGTGACCTTTGAGAGCTGATACCACGCCATGATTTCGGCATCTTGCACATTTGGGTGTCCTCTGATATCGTTCTGCCGCTCGTAGAAAAAATGCTGGTGGAAGTGACCCTAGAACGGGATGCTGTGCCATGAGTGACAAAGTGTCACGGTTGTTTCCATTATTGTTCGCTACTTCAACACTGTTTTGCCCACTCATTTTGTCGAGTTAAATTTTAGTTTTCAAATTTTATAATTTGTGACTGATTTTCACATTTTTTACAATACAGTTCACGTGATAATTTGATCACAACGCTGAATGAGTTCAATTTATATAGTCAAAATATTTTAAAACGCACTGGAATTTATTGTTCTAAAACTTGAACCAATTTGCACTGTAAACGCTTGCTTCTCTTGCCTTAGTTCGGATTCGGAGAAGCAGATGAGTTGGTTGTCAGTTGCAAAGCAATTTGTCGTGAAGTGAGTCTGGTGGTGGTGGTGTATGGTGTTTGGTGTTACGAGTTATTGAGATGAGATGAAGAGATTCTGATAACCCAGCAACTCTTCTGGTTCAACTGTATCTCTGGGTTTGAGTGTGAAGCGTGACGCTGAACTGAAAACTGTATTTTACCCGGAACCCGGCTCGTATTGGGCAGGGCACACGGGGAGGCGTTATTCAGACGGCCCTAGCCAAGCCCTACATCCAATCCTGAAACAGAGCTTACTGAAACAAATATTGAAAGATTTCGTTACTGAGATCACAGAAGATCAGCAAGAGTACAACGATAACGGAAGATTTGCTCTTCCTTTTCCATATATATTTACCACACGACAACTATTCATTGTTGAGCATATCGGGTGGGTGTAAGAATTGACCTCAATTTTAAAAAATCATATTCAGGAATTAGACACCCTCAGCCTTAACGCAATTTTAATAAACGATTTAACCAACGGAAGGAGCTAACGCATGCATTACGTGATACGTAACACGGATTGATTGTAATATATAAACAGGGTGATAAATTTTGAATAGGCGATGTTATCGTTGGAACTTTTCTAAAAATACGGTGTCTCAATCTCAATACACACCACACACCATTGATGGGAATTTAGCAACGGCCGGCCAATATGACATTAAAAATTCAATAAAATTAAGTTAAAATAATTCAACCTGTGTTATATTCAAAGCTTGTTATTGTTTTCACTCAAAATACTTAAAATGTTTTACAACCCACGAAGTCCTTAAGTATTGGCAAATCAAAAAAGCATAATTCTTAATGTGGGACCTTCATGGGTCGAAAATTGCGAAAATGTTTTGTTAAAATGTAAATATCATGTTTTATTTTGCACTTTTAATACAGAACTCAGTCACCTGTCACCTCTGGATTTTTGTGCATTTTGCATTTTATTTTTTAATATTAATGTTCCTCAAAGGAAGATGTCGTCCATGTTTCAGAGAAACATTTTTTATATCCGTTATTTTTTGTCAATTCTTAATAATTTATCAGAGCACTTAAAGTTCAAATGAAATTCAGCAGCTATCGTTCAGCTTCCATATTCAAATACAGGTAATTTAAATATAGATCTAAATATGTAGTACAAGTGCAAAAAATTGTTTGTAACTTCAAATGTGTACCAAAATTTAAAAAATATCAAAATATGCAAAACTAAAACCTAAAAATATGGGTAAATGCATTACAATTGATTAATAGAATTAGGCCAAGTTGTTGAAAAATGCGTTTTCAGTAGCTTTTTACTTACTCCTAGGAAAGAATAGGAATGATTTGGAAATTCTTACGCATTTGTAATTATTAATCCATTGAAAATATTGTTTTTATCGATTTTACTGAATTGAAACTTCAAAAATTTGCTGTACCATTATGACATCACGTAATTGTCCTGTATCCAATGACCACGTTCAAATACTTCACGATCTGAGGCCAAAATGGCGATTATAAGCAACAAAGATGACCGTTTTATGAGCTCACTCCTTTTTCTATAAATTGTACCGTGGTCAATTGCCATAGAATTCAGTATTCAGTGTGCTCCCTATTGTTTTGAACCAATAAGAAGACAATAGGAAGAATTCTGTATTTGTTTTGTATTCAGAATTCAGTCTAACCCTTCCCAGCCTCCCAGCCTACATCCTCCCTTTTCCATTTGAAAAGGAACTGAGACTCCGTTTCTGGTTTCGGTTCTCTATTCATCTCCAAATTCTCATAATTATATTGTGATTCTTAATACTTACATGAGTAGAATTAGGTTCTGCTTATTCATTGTGCTCCAGTTGGGTTTTGGTAAATTAATACTGGGGTTCAAACAAAAAAAAACGCAGAGCTTCCTCTGGTCTGGGGTTCCAAGTTCCAAGTCTCCAACAAAGTTCAAAAGTATTAAATACAAAATATTGTAATCTGGTTTTATAGTTCTTGATGTTGAAATAATAGTTACCGGAAAATGATATAGAAGGCTACCTTTATTTATGTGAAATGAACGTATTGAAATAGATGAGACCGAGGGAACTGGAAGGTTTGAACAAAGACCACTTTATTCAACCATTGTTTGACGCACAGTTGGAATCCTTTTCTCATCTTCATCCTTGTGTTCCTACACTAAGAACCTAACCTGGTCATCAAGCTTACAGTTTTAGTGTCAAATTAAGAATTAAAATTTTTAGGGTTTAAAAATGACGCCAATGGAATTAAATACAATTTTTGCAAAAACAAAGTTATGTAATTAAAATTAGAATATATTTTACGGTACGTCGTACGTCTTGATGGCAAACTGGCTAATGCGAAAACTTATAAACCTGCCTGACGGCAGCCCGGGACCAGAAAGGGCATACTGGACCACATGTTGGCACCTAGACCTCCGGTCATTGGGACTTTAGGACCTCCGGACCCCAGGACACCTGAGACTCTGGAAACCTGGGCCGCCGGACTTCACACCGGGCTAACCATTGACTATGCTATGATGTGCAACCGAGTGAACTGATGAAACAATAGTTAATGTGACGATCTGGGTGGTATCTTGTGCACCATTTCATATTTGCTAGATGTGAATCTGCTTTAAAATGGACTGGATATAAAGTCGACATACCAGGCGACGACTAGACGAAACAAAAGTTAATGCAACAAACTAAGTGGTAACTGGTGAACCATTTCATATTAGCTAGATGTGAATTTGCTTTAAAAACCTGCCTGACGGCAGCTTGCGACCAAAAAGATGTAGATGACGCACATGACGACGCATTTGACGACGCATATGACGACGCACATGACGACGAACATGACGTGCTAGACGACGTGCTAGGCGACGTGCTAGACGACTTGCTAGGCGACGTGCTAGACGATGTGCTAGACGATGAGCTACACGTAGACGTAACCGTTTCCCGTTGGGTTAACTATTGACCTAATGATATGAAACGGATATAACTAGTGAACTGATGAAGCAGATATTAGTTTGACGAAGTAGGTGGTAACTGGTGAACCATTTTATGTAGGCTGGATGTGAATCTGCCTTAAAAACTGGACTAAATATGAAGACA
>JAQFYU010000422.1:0-22683 GCA_034694905.1 Ceratophysella granulata | reverse complement strand
TTTAACCGTATATAGTAGAAAACAACCGTGCGAACTTTTGGAAAGCATGCCTCGCAGAAGCGTCAGAAGAAGTTTTTTAGTCTAAATGCCGATTCGAGATTTCACAGACAATACAGCCGATATTTGACTCTTGGTGTTGGTCTAATCGGTTTCTGTCCGCTTAATTTTTTGCAGGTCCTCCTCCATGGGTGGTCACGCCGGCATGCCTGGACCAAACAATGGGCAGCACGCGACTCTGAGCAGGCAATGCAAGACACTCGAGTCTAATGATTTCTACTAACATCATCCCGCAAGAACATACCAATCAACGAGCTATATGATGTCCCCGACGACTGAGTCGTGTCGTGGTCGAATCAGACGAGGATCAGGAAGAGATCAGATCCCTTTACCTATGTAATACTTGTCAGATAGTCCCTTAGGTCATAAGGCAAATATGTAGGTATTCCAGTCGAGTTCTCATTTTCTAACTATTTCCTAGTCAAGTCTGAAATATAAACATGTTTTGTATTTAATACAAATCACCAATGGAGTATAAGACCAACTGTCCGATTGTTTCGCCCGAATTCAAACTAAACGGATTTCGTTCGCACAGAAACTCATTTGCCCCAATGGAGAATTTCTTCCAATTCCACTGATATAATGATAAACCAATGAAGCATTTAAGCAAATTCAAAACACAATGTGCTTGAAAAACTTAATTACAATCGTTTTCCGATTCAGGGAAACGAAATTATGCGAATAAAATTCGGTTTATTTGGATTCGTTCCAAAACTACAAGTTCGAGCAGTTGAGTCGGTACTCAAACCCAAATGGATCTCATAATTTCATTAAACTTCCTCACCATAATGTTAATGTGAACTGTTATGGAATGTTTTACACTACCACATGTTAGGACTCAATTATGTAATAGAAGATACCTATGCATATATTAAAGATCACTGCGCTTCACATTTTTTGTGTTCCGTATGCACTCCAATAACATTGCCTTACATGTACTGTACGCTGACATAATCTGGAGTCCCTTTTATGGCTTGCAACATTCGTTCCAGAAGAGGTTCTTGTGCTCTCCAATTTGTAACTAAATTGGATTCAAAGCTATTACATTACAAATTACAAGCTGTCTATCAGGATAAGGATCTTCGTGTGCCAAATGCCAAATCTACAGTCTAGCACAGTAGCAGTAATGTAACTATGAATTACCAATGTACGTTCTACAGCAAGCCGAATTTTTAATGCGCCAGTTATTTTATGGTAATTTACTCCGATATGACTCTTTAAATTAGATTTTATTATTGTTGTAGGCAGCAGGAATTTGCTTCAAGTTGATTGTGAACCACGCTGTATGTGGTTCTCCAATTAATTATAATTTCAGATCCTTGGGTATGATTTCATGATTCTGGTTATTTTATCACAGAACGCAACGTAGAGTGGGCATGGCATATAGGCAATTAAGAGGGTAGGCAAGAAGGGGGCATTGAATTTTTGATCCGGACCGGAATATATTAACAAGTGAAATCCATGTAGCGTGTGTGTAATAATGTGTAACATAAAAGTAGGTAACAATACATAAGTTTTGGCATTCGGTTATAGATACAGACACTTCTACTGGAGCTGCTGCTACGCTACCCCCTCAGAGCTCAGACAACCACAAAATCCCAAGTAAAATGCATAGCGTCCTTTTGGTTTCCGTTCCCGTACCCGTATACACGACGGACAGACCGGGTAGAACAAGCGGGATGATGCGTTCAGCGTTCAACCAATGCTCTTGGCCCTGCCTATAATAAACCATAGCCTAAACCTAGTCTGCGTCTGTTTTTATTGTACGTGTGCGTGTGGGGAATAAGCGAGCGAACTGGTCTTCCCAACCATCAACGGACCACATTCCACTTGCAGTGTGCAGTAGTGGACGGCTCATCAACACACTACTATCATCAAAACAGAACAGACGGATTCCACTTGGACTGGACAATATTGTGGGTTGTGGGTCGTCAATCTGATCAGTTGGTCACCACCGGAAGTACATCTGCTCAAACACATACGGAAACACTAGCTTCAAAGGAACGAATATGTCTAAAGTCAGCAAGAATAAGGTAAAAACATAAATCGCCATAAATCATTGTGGGGATTGGTTCTCAGTCGTTTGCCGTAAAATTCATAACTTAGTATTAATAATGGATCTAAAAATCAAATCTTTTCAAAAAATAAATAATGCCAAAATTGCCTGTTCAAAATACTAAAACACAATTTATTATCAACGCACATATTAATCTGGCATGTTTTCCCCTTTATTCTATCAACCTGAACTGTAGTATTTTTAGGTACAGTAGTACTATGTAGACAAGGTACTAGCTCCGTTATAAATCTCTCATGTTTAGATATCGTATGTTTGTCTTTAGTGTGGAGTAAAACAATTTATCATCGCAGGATGCAGCATTCCGAATTCCGACTTCCGACTACTGTTCGGTTCGTAATTCGTAATACTGAAGCTGATGCTCACAATTGCTAATTGCCTAACCTAACCCGGCTGCGGATATTTGATTGAGTTCTTATGTTGTTGTACCTATTTCGAAGTACAGCTACTTTATTCGTTCTGTAAAATAGCAGTAATAAAATTGATTAAACAATTATACGTATACTTCTAAATACGAGATCTGAAGCAATTTTTAGCAAACGTGACCGCGTACTTCAGAAGAGTTCAAAAAAATCGGACGTTAAAAGTGATGAACATTCAATGAACAATTGGAATTGGCTGAATTTTGAATTACTGTACAGAATCAAATGCATCAACAATGATTAATGCATATGATAGTGACTAGCGATCACTTTCGTTTCGATGGCTTGGCCCATGACCGTAAACAAGACATGACCGCAGCGACAAATTAAATGGGTGTCGTTTGTCCATGATAAGACTGACCTATTCAGCCTAGGCCTAGGGCAATTGTGATAAGATGCATGTTTGTAGTAAGATTGATGGGATACGTGAATTTCTGGGTTTTTTTTTCAGAATCCGGGAGGCGGGGGACGAAGTGCAAGTAGAGGCAGGGGACGCCCACCCGGTTCATCCTCAGCTTCAAAACCGAAAGTGGTCAAATCGAAAGTTACCAAAAAACCTGCCAAGGTCAAGCAACCAAAGCCTAGTGAGTACCTAATCTATTGTAAAGTTAAATGATGATTTAGCAACTGACTTCAGAGTTCAGTTTATTGGGTGCGTCGTGCCGTGTCAATAGCTTGTCACGTTTTACTTTATCGCGCTCGCGCTTCGTTTTATTTGCTGAGAAAACTTGCTTTCTTTTATCGTTAAACGGTGTTACCACGTACGTGTCTCGTGTCACCACATACAATAAATTGTGGTGAACGCGTTACAGTAGTACAGGCGGGTTATTTGTGTGGGACCAGCATGCTTTATGGTTCTCTGTATTATTTGGGTCCACAGAACGTGTAGAGGCGGGATTTGTGCCAAATGGGAACACCGCCCCCTTTCGCTTCACTACTAAAACGTACGGCCTTCTATTTTCAGAAAAGGAGAAGGGGGCGGCGAGTGGGCCCGTCAAGAAGCCCTCAGCCTCTCCCTCCCCCAAGAAACAGGCTACCCCTAAACCCAAGCCTGTCCCAGCAGCCAAAAAACAGGCCACACCCAAACCTAAGCCTGTCCCAGCCAAGAAACCAGCTGTCAAGCGTCCCGCCAAGAAGGTTCCCGTGACGGAAACGCCACCGACCCGTCGATCGCATCGCGTGACTACCAGTGGCCCTTCCAGAGCCAAAGTCTCCCCAGCGCCTATTATCATCGAGGACGCCGTGGATGGGAAAGAAGGTTATGGCCGCTGGCTCAGGAATAATTGCTCCATAGTCTAACTCATACTTTAAGCAATAACCACACTCAATTAGAATTATTTCCTTTCCGGGTTTCACGTTTCCAGAATTCGCGAAATTTGAAAGTGTCATTTATCAACTCATCTTGAACTTTCAATTGCAATATATCATAAATCATAAATTATTCCGTTCTTTCAAACTCAAGGCTTGGAAATCCAAATTCTCAGCTAGTTACAATTAACCCTTGACCGCCGTTCAAGAATGTGATCAACGGTCTTCTTGGTAAAAGTATATTAGCAAATTGCATGTTGTTTAAGTAAATATGAGGTCACTTCTGGAAATGTGATACCGGATAAAGTATTAGTTCACACGCACATCCCTTTTTGCTGCCCCAGGCTACGAAATTCGATTCGAAGTCATATTCCAGGGCATGGCGTATTCCGATCCCATGCCATGGCCTGTTATAAATTGAAATGCAATTGATTCAAGTTCAACTCGAGTATGAGTAGGAAATCTAAACATCTCGTAGCCTGATGGGAGCAAGGCACAAAGGGGCTGAAGTTAGTTAGTTTTTAGTCAGGACTATTGCAAAGAGATTCGAAAGTTATGTACAGCCTGGAATTTGGGATAAAAAGGGTGAATGGCAATACTCAAGTGTAAATGCGGTTTTATAGGTTTGACTATGGTGTCAAGCATATAGAATTTAATAATTTTTTAATCTCATTTTACATCATCTTAAGATTCTGCTAATGGTTTGAAATTCGCGCAGTATGCTGGTGGAGCAAGTGTTATTTTTCCTGTTCGCTTAGCTCAATCACTTGTCCTATAACGTTGTGTTTCGTGTTCCTAATTCGAGCGCCAGGGAACAAAATTATAAATAGGGGTCACATCACAGGTTGCATTTGAATATATGTAATGTTTTGAGTTTGGCAGACAGGTAACAATCCTGTCGTGCACAATAGCTAGGCGCAAATTTCAAACCAATGAGACTATCTTAACCGAATATTCATTTAGCGGGATAGCGGACTCTAGATTTCTGATATTTGATGAATACATAATATTTTTATGACTATGATTACGTCAAGCGTAAGGAAATATTTATCATTAGCTATAATGAATTAGCGGAAGTGTTTTCTATTTACATTTACTCGAGTTTAGTGCAATGCTGTGCTAGTTCAAAACTCAAGAAGTTAACTAAGTAGCTTTTAATTTTTAATATCCCTTTGTTTTTAGTAATGAAAATACGTATTAAGTACTTCTTAATTGCTCTCTCATCTCAAACAGTTGTATCTCGAGTTCCCGATAGGAATATATACAGTTCTATACTGAGTAAGAAAAATGCCATGACACAACAGAACCACTTGCACACTCCGTTCACTAAAGTACAAAAGTCTTAAGCTTTATTTTACTCTACATTTTGTAATATTTAAGAATATTCCCTAGTTTGTGTCCAGTATCTCTTTGTAGTTTGCAATTTGTAGCAGAACTTTCATAAAATAGTATTGTACAAAATATTTATATTTAAATAAATTATTGAGTCCACAACAAGAGAGAGAGAGTCCAAGCAGAGTTCTGGAGTTCTTGTCCACTGTCCAGTCCGAATTTCCAATTTTGTCCCAATTTAACATCAGCCCTCTTTTTACACATTTACTAGTAGGAATATGGATATGGGCCGGCTTGTTGAGCGTAGGCGGGTGCGTAACCTTGTGGGGCGTAACCTTGAGGAGCGTACGCATAACCTCCTTGTTTCGATGGGTAAACTGTTGAAAACAGAATCATGGGTTAATTAAGGGTTAAGGTATTTTCTCTTCTCGCTATTCGATGGAGGAACACCCTGAATTATGAATTCGATCTTTTATTTCGCGGTGTTGCAATTGGATTGGAACTTTGGAACATTTTTTAACTTGTGGTGGAAGCGGAAGCGAAGTTTACACAAAATTGAAGACTTTGTTCTTGAGCAGACATTATAAGTCCGATTTGATCTGTTAAACGTCAGCTTTTAAAAACAAGGTTCAACCATAACGACGCGTCAAGCAAAAAGGCACGAAATATAGTATATTTACGAATAGGCCCGATGGTGGCCTCAGCAGCGATTAACAATTAACATCTTCCTCCACGACATACATACCAATATATACATATATAGCGCGTCAGCGAATTCAAAATATTCAGGGCGTCCATTTCAGTTAGTTGAATTATGAGTATGGTTTAGTTAGTGTAAGCTCTGGAAGCCAAATTAGTAAGGATAATTAAGCATTAGTAGTTAGTTACCGGGCATGAGATAGTGTAAGTTCTCTTCAACTCCGCGCCGAGTTTTAAGACAAACAGCTGCAGCGGAGAATAGGACGGCGGAGACGAGGGCGGAAGCAATTCCGACCCAAGTTATGAAATAGGACCAGTCGTACGTGAGGGTCGAGCTGGATTTGAGAGGCTAAAGGAAGGGCAAAGCAGAAAGAGGCAGCTCATTAGTCGAGATCAATGGAAAGGTCACCTGTCATCAAGTACTGCTGCTGTTGGCTCATTGCTTCGTTCTCTCGGTACAAACAGCTGGCAGCTCCTGCGAACAGTGTGGCGGAAACCAGGCTAAAGGCCACCGAGAGCCAAGAAATGTAAAAGGACCAGTCCAGAGACAGGCTTGCGCTCGCCTTCAATTCCTGAATTAGCCCATCCAATATTAGAACTTGTATTGGCGCGTCTTTCCGCGGTAACTTTGGAATTTTGCGGCCATCTTAACCTTAAAGCACTTTGCGTGGAATAGGGTCAAAACTTCTGCACATGCTGGAATTTGTCGTACAAACTGACTTGTTGACATTGTCGGAAAGCTGACCCAATCCGGTTCACCGCATATTCATACGGTTGTGTCATACTTATCGTTAATTGATCAAGGTGAGACACAAAAATGTCTATTACAAAATTTGCAAGGTCAAAAATCGGTAAACAAAAAAATGAAAAACCATCGGCATGGTTGGGTTAAGAATTTGACACTTTGGTCTTCGCGCTTCGGTGGTTTCCGGTGTGGCACATTTTTTGGGTAGCGCGTCTTGTTTGTCAGACAGGTTTAAAGCAAATGGAAGGTGGTATCATCGAAATTGACCATGAGTTTGTAAAATGCAAGGCGCGGGGCGCGGCAAATCTTGAATTCCGGGGTTTCCCTTTCTAATTCCTGGAATCATAAAATAACTTGCGCCGTCCGCCAACACTATCTGAAATTGGCGCGTATTTCGTGCGATGTTCAGCGCGCGTTCAAGCTGAAAATCATGTTCGAATATAAACGATTAATCCTGATTGAAGGGGACTACTGGAAAGCGTAACGTTTGACGTACATTTGGCCAATCCTTGTAATATTGTTCGCCAGTCAGCTTCTCAGTCTCGTAGTACTCCACGCCGTGCCAAAGTCCCATTCCGCCAGAACTTAGTAAACCTTTGAAAAAGAATTAAAAATAATTATTTAATGACAACTGTCTATAGTCTGAGCATCAATGCTTATCTTGAAGCGGACCATTTACTCTACTTACATGCAACGAGCATTAGAATGGCAGTGGACGTGATATTTCCGCTCGATCGTCTCCAGCATCCAGCAACTCCGGTCCAGAAGGAAATAAAGATGAAGAGGAACGAGAGAATGAAGAGGGCAATCATTCCACGCGACATGTCTGCTCATACACGGGGGAAAAAAATTTATAAGCTTTTGCGCGTAATTTTATCGCATTTAGGTTAAATTATAGCTATCCTGTTCGAACATCGAAGCTATTTTAAATCGAGCCTGAAAAAAATTTGATCCGACTTTTTTGGAAACCAATCGAACAGACTTGATATTTATGAGTTGGGACATGACTTACGTAGCTTGATCACTTCATCCGAGCTGAATTCACTGACTTCATCATTTTCGTCAGGAATGTAGTAGTCAATGTTGTAGCAGTAAGTTTCGACAGGGGAGAGGTAGAGCGGAACTTTGCTCGGTCGCTCTTGCGGGAAGCAAACCCGGAACAGACCTTTCGTCCGCGTGAAGTACAGCGGATTCGACTGTAACTCAGACGTCGTGATTGAAGAATCTTCCAATCTCGACTGAAAATTCACAAAGTTACCATTTCAAGTTAAAAATGCCAATTTCAGATCATACTCAGATCATGCAGTCACATATTGCGAAGAAATTTGTCTCAACGTTGAAACTTGCGTTATGAATTTGGTTTGAGGTAATAATAACATTTAATCTTTTTTTATTGCAACTGGATGGTGGATTGCCTCAGGAATTTAACAAATGATGCTATGAATTTTTGATAGAGCTACTACTTTATACTATGTTAAGACCAGAGCCCGAAAACGGTCATTTGAAGAAGAAACGACTAGCCCGAAATGTTGTACTGAGATGAGATTTGTGGCACCACCATGCATGTTATTCTAACGAACCTATTCAAGCTAATGAAAACAACAAATTTAACCCAAGTTGGGTTAAGTTAGACTTGTTTTGTATACCACAGAAATCTTCAAAAAAAGATAGTCTATGGCGTTTCAATAAGCAAACCCAGCCAATCCAAAATATGTCAAGATTATGTGTTGGGTGAGGTTTGGTTTTTGGTTAGGTTGAAATTGACTTCGAAATATTCCAAAAATTTTAGGAACTTTTCGAGCATTGGTCATGAGTAAAATTTAAAAATAACTATGAGCTTGTTTTTGAAGCATAAAAACTAAGAACCATTAATGTCAAACAGCACAAGAATTTTTTTTAACTTGATAGTCAATAACTCTGATTTTGGAAGGCAAGGCTCAATTTTCGCTCGGAAATCGAGAGGAGTCAATTATTTACTGAAGAGCATCCCGAATCCTGAAACGGATTTAATCCTGTGCTGTGCTGTAAGATTGGTAAAAGTTTGCCTTGAATAGATATCAGGTGCTTAAATCAGCATGTACCTAAAATAGCCTTTCAGCCTTTCACTTCGTCCACAGCCAAATACCAAATGAAACGAATTTGGATACCACAGATCAGGAATGTGTGCCAATATAATTTTAAAATAGCTTTCTAATTCTGAATTCTGAAGGCAAAAATTAAGTACATTGTAGTTTCATGTTTATATTACCGAAAATACATTTGGGGAAATCACCTCGGAATTTAGAATATTTTTTGTAATATTCCAAAAATAATTTCTAGGCGTTGGTCATCCCTTCGGCTATTAAATCTCTATCGGAATTCAAATGTGAAATGATATTTTCGCAGATTCTCTTGAAATGCTAAAAACCTCGTAAGCAACGTACCTTGAGTTTTTCTCTCTTCACGTCGATCCTGATCCAGTTGTCGGTGGAGAAAGCAATGGCGAGGAGTGCGACGGACACGACGGCACAAATGGTGGCCAGGGAAAGCGTGACTGCGGAACAGGGCATGGTGAGGAGGGGCTGAGGCTGAGCCGTGAGGTCAGGTCAAGTTCTGTGGCTGGTCTTCTGTCCGGATCTCTGCTGGGTATCTGGAGTCCTTGCGGAAGCGTCCTCGGTTCACGTCCCACGTCCTAGTTCGTGTTTCTAGCCAGTAGTAGTAGTTAGTGAGTAGTGAACTGAACTCTGGGCCTGTCTTCCGTATGGTGGTGGCTGTGGATGACCTTTTTCCCTATGTCTTCAGATCTCTCTCTGCCTGCATTCCTTCAACTCCCCTTTCTCTATTGTAGCAGTGGAATAATGCAGGAAGCTCAAGGAGACAGGCTTATTTGATACGAAGGAGCCGCTGTGGAAAGGGATGCCCAAAGTAGGTTTCCTTACCTTTCATTTACACATTCCTTCCAACAGGTAGATTCACTCCTCAACACACACGGGGTGGAAGTCCTTACAGCCATCAACAATCAGTACTGCAGCTTGGAGTGATCAGGCAGCGGCTTTACGGACAACCCAGTGTATTTTCAGAAAGAGTGGTTTTGTTGTGATCCGATTTCAGGTGACAATCACCAGGGTGTGATTTGTATCTCATTATAAATCAGAGAAGCTCACCAAGATTCACATTAAATCACACTGAACTGAGGTGTCATTTCATTTCGTGCAAACGAATTTGTGATTTTAAAAGAACTGTTGTTCATAGGTTTGGCTCGAACAAAAATGTCATACAAAGTCAAGATACAAAACCAGAAATCATGGTTGTTGAGTGTGATTTAATACATAATTTCCTGTGATTTCATTTCACATAATTTCATGAGCAATTTATCAGGGATTTTATTTTGGAGCTGATGAGGTGCGATTTCAGGTGACTACAATAGCCAGGCCAATTTTACCAATTTTACCAAATCGGAGTATCTCACAAGAATCACATTAAATCACACTACATCACGGATGTCGACTTTCTTTCATCTGCATGAAGTTGAGATTTTAGCAAAATTCCAATGGCAGTTGGGCTCGAGCAACACGATAACCGTACAAAATCAGGAATTTTGAGTGTGATTTAATCTAATTTCAGACTGAAACACAAAAATCACACTAAATTACAGAAATCGTTTCATTTTCTTTATCAAATTACATTACACTGTGACGAGACATGTGAATTCGTTGGAGGGTAGTTATTTCATGCGAAAATTGTACAAGACTAAATCAATTTCGATTTACAAATTATTTCAAACCTAACCTAGCTTAAATCATAGCCAGTTCTAATGAACGTACTCGTGCACCTAATAACAAACATTTGTTGTTCATTTGAATTGGATTAGGATGAAGTTACAAATTCTCTAAATTATTTGAAATTGTCTTCGACAATATTCTACTGACCGTAAAACGTGAATTTAGAGTTTAAATAAAATATCTTTGTTTCATATTTTATAAATATTTCACAAAATATTGAATTTCCATTACAGAAATAATTTGCTAGACATATTCCGGTGAGAATAAATCCTTTTTCTAATACAAAACCAAGGTTGATTTTAATAGTATCTACTTTAACGCCAATTAAAACATTTAGGTGTCCAATGTAAAATGATGTCGGAAGAACGCAGATTTGTTAATGGAAGTCGCCCAAAGTTTGAAACCAGAATCTTAAACTTCTATTCTGTGCATATGTTGAGAATTTCAAATATTTTTATTTTCATCTTTATAAATCCATGTTTTGCTCATCTCAGCGTTAAGCTTGAAGCCATTCTCACCCCTCGTCTCGCATGTTGACAAAGTATAAGGAACCACTTAGTTTAGCAGTTGTGGAGAGAGATCTTACGTAAGGGAACCAACTCAGGTATGTATGATTGGACTCGCTATCTCAATATTCTCCTCATGAGTATTCAGAATAGAGAGTAGGTACATACATACACGGTGGTGATTGAAGAAACAGGTTAAGACGACGCCTTGGGCTACGCGGTGTAAATAGAAAAAACTCAGGTGGGCAGAAGGCAGAAGCAGGGTCTTGCATTGGACCTACAATCCAAACATATATACTGTACTTTACAATACAATTATTATCAAGAACAGGCTCTCGGCCTTATTTTTTTTTAAAAAAGTCTTGCATTTCGGGAACAGGTGTAAAGTGGAAGGCGATATTCATATTTTACAATTTTATAAGAGTAAATAATAGCAATTTCGACATACATAATAATAACTATTAGTGTAATATATTGAAAAAAGAAACAAAAAATAAGGAAATAGTTTCATTAATTCAATATTTCGCCATTTCGAATTTGTTTCTTGAAATGTTAAGCAAAAATCAAAATTCGATACAATTTTTATATGTAGTTATATAATTTAGATTTCTAATTTTTAGTGATTCTCTTTCTTGAGAGATTATTGGTCCATGTATTCTGCAATTTCATGTAATTATCAAAATTCGATAGAATATTTTATTTTTCTGGAATTCTAAGCCAAATTAACCAAAACACAAAATTATCGTAAATTCTTGATTTTCTAAAGGTCAGACTCAATTTAGAATCTTATTGTTATTAAAAAAAGTCTAGTTTGATGATAGATGCAAATGCAAGCATTTCAGTTTCGATTTCTGCTGTTCTGCCCAGATTTCATGTACGAATTCAATTTTTACCATATAAAATAATTGTCTTAGAGCTAAAACCACCATAAACTCTATAATTATGATGGTGGTTTGCCTTAATTTGAGTTTAGAAACAAAATTACGCTCATAGTCATGCATAAAATGCCAATTTTCAAGCTTCCCGAGTTTTTGTGTCCTTGGATTTGTTAAAATCAAAAACATAGAAACCACAGCCTGTTCTTCATGTTGCCGTGCATGGAGCAAGTGGGAACCGCAGAGATGACTTACCTGGTGTTGATCTGATCTCTGAGATGAGAATCCCAGAGATGCTGAGTGACGATGCCGAACCAGAATCATTAGGTTTTTTATGGGACTCCGTTCGAATTCCTTACACATTTCAGACATGTAATCGTTCTGCATGAAGTCAATGTATGGGCCTGTGCTTTCTGTATTCTGCAGCAACAGTGCAGCCTCAATAGACGATTCAACATTCAAACTATGTATCCAATCATAAATGTAGGTAATCGAAGAGAGTCCAATGTCTGACCTCTACCTAGGCCTACATTGTGTTTGCCCATTCCTTCAATCAAAGCATACGGGATTATTCAAGCGATCATGTATGCAATGCATAATGCATTATGTCATGTATCATGCAATTGCTATGGGCTCAGACCGTCATCACTTTGTGCAATTTCAATTAAGAGTTCTCTCTGTATTACGAAGTATCGATGAGTTTGTACAATGAAGTCTGTCGACTAATTTACCAAATCCTTTTTATTAATTCTTCACGTTCCTTGTCAACTTCCACTCATGCTCGCATACACAGTTACAAAACTATAAAAACGGTATATGTATTACAATAATTGAGGGCTACATTGTCTGTGTCAATAATAATAATTATTAATACGTATGCTAGGACCAGAGCAGGAAATCAAACATTGGTCCAAGTGAAGGAGCACAGACCAAAATAAGTTATGAAGATTTAATTTGCATGTCCGTTAACATTTGAGTTTCACAATTCCCAAAGCTCTAGGCCATTTGTCAGCCATTGATTCATTTCTAGCTCTGATCCTAACATCCTAACATTTTACGTTCGTCCGTGTTTGTGTACCTAAAAACAGAATAAGTATTTTACAAAAGGAAAGAGAGGTGGAGACGGAATATCAAACGAGTACAATCACAAATATTTAAGTATACAATTAGGACCAAGGCTTATTCTAGTGAGTATTCAATTAGCTACGCGGGTGCTTGATGACTCTGGCATCCTTCGACGTTCTCGGGCCAGTCGCACACGTTCTGATCAGGATTGAAAACAAGATTGGCAGGACAGGGCATGTGGTGCTTCCGCTCCCCTTCACACATGTAGTACTTGCTGCAGTCAGCCTTGTCAGGGTGGTAAGAAATGTGGCCATCTTCTTCAGCACAGGTCACTTCCGTAGCTGGAATTCAGGGATCAATGTCATTATTAGGAAAAACGTTCCTTGAAATAGTGTGGTCCTTCGAACCGGGGTAAGTTCACTTACGATCTTTCTTGGCGCCTTTCACTCCGCCCCCGGTTCCTTCATGTGGTCCTTGGTACTCCAGCTTCACTTTGTAGTCTTCTAGCTCAGTCACAATGGAATTGACCAAGGGATACTTTCCTGTTCGACAATGATTATTGAAATCATCCAGATCCATTGACCAGATCATCACGCCCCCGAATGACCCGGTTCGTAGCCATTCCACCTGAAATTGATGACGTCATTAGTCGGAGCCAAATTAGAAGCGCAAGGAGGTCCCTTACCTTTGCCTTGAATGACCTTTCGTCATCGAAACCGACCCATTGATCCCCATTGTAAGCAAATGGGACGCTCTGCTCATTGTCCCAGACGAGCGTTGCATTGGGTGCATGGAGAAAGTCACAAACTTCGTAGTAGGCCAAGAAGCCCTTCTCCTTGGTCCACTCACCCTCCTCACCCCCGCCCTTCACTGTGGCTCCAATGTCAAACTTCTCCACATTTTCCAACGTGAAAGTCCTGCCATACGTTGGCATTCCAATCAGGATCTTCTCCCTGGGGGAACCCAGTTTCACCCAGAGTTCTGCTGCATGGGACACGGTCAACTTCTTGTGTAAGCTCGTACCTGACTCAATTGGATGGAGCGGAGAGTTGTGACCAATCGTCTTTTCCCATTGACCGTGCAAGTCGTAGGTCATCAGGTTGAAGTAGTCAGTGAACTTAGCCAGTTCTTCAACTTCGTACCTGCGGGAGTTTAAGAATTTAGTTGGTAACGTAAGCAGCTCGAAATTCGAAACGGGTGTCAACCATTTATTTACATCGCCGTTTGGGTTAAACGACATGCTTACCCTGCGGTAACGGCGTCTTCAGCTGCTGGGACGCTCAAAGTTAATACCAGTCTTGGAAGCTTGCTTATCTTTGTTTCTCCTTCAAATGCAAGTCTGAGCTCTCTGATCAGATTCAGATGAGCTTCACGTTCGTCATCTCCTCTGCCAAACAATTAAGAAACAGAATATTTGAGCTACACTCTTCGGTAAATTGGTTCAATTTGGTATCCTGTCAGTTTCAACAAAAAGTGCTCCGTTGACGTCCAGCGACGCTTCACGGCACCAGCTTTGTTCGCCAAGTCGTTATCAATAATGCTATTAAATATTTATAGTAGATATTTCTGTTTTGAATTTTACATACTTTGGATATTCCCAATCCACGTCCAATCCGTCCAACTCATGTTCCCTGAGAAACTCGACGGCGGAGTAAACGAACGTGTTCATTCTGTACACATTTGAAGTTAGGGTTTGGAAGGGTTTCGAACCTGGAAATTATATATTAAACAAATGTTAATATTAAAAATTTAAATTATTATTATATGCAATTATTTTAAAAGCTATCAATTTTGAAATTATTTACCATGAGCCCAACCACCCAAGCTCAGCATCACTTTCAATTCCGGATTCGCTTCCTTCAATTTGAGTAATTTGGCATAATTCCCACCTTCGCCCTCATCCGCTTCATTTCCGGCCGCTAATTTGTTGTCTTTCAACTTGGCAAAGGCGTAGACCACGTGAGTGCAGAGTTTGGCGTCAACGTTCTCAATACCAAACTTTCCTCTGCCCTTACGACTTCCAGACCAACTCGTGACGAAGCACATCACGGCTGGCTTTCGGGCTAGAATTCCAAATTCAAATGTCAAATGAAGTAATGCGATTGCGATGGTAAGGTAAACAAAACAGTTTACTGCTCTTCGATTTACTTTTGATTTCTTCTTCTTTCTTGGGTGGCGGGATTTTGACTTTCTTTTTAGCCACGACGGAAGCTAGAAGTGTCTTGACGTCGATCGTTTCCGGCTCAGGCTTGGTTTCTTCGGATTCCTCGCCACCTCCGGCTAAAGCATTCCAGTCAACGTCGTTACCCGCACGTTTCACGCCAGTCAATTCTTCCCTAATTTTAAAAATTTAAATTTAGAAATCTTGAATAAATGCTGGCAGTCAAAATAAATTGACAATTTTGAACCTACTTCATAGCTCCAATGAGCGGATACTTGCTGCCTCCAGGACAAACTGTTCCAGTGAAGTCGCTGAAATAAATGCAAATTACTGATTGTTAGCAGCATGGTCAATATTTCTTGATTGACTGAACTTAATTAGTAATCAATTCTGAAGAATCATTACTCCATGTCGATGGACCAGATCATGGCTCCAGCATATCCTTCCGACTGAATCCACTTCATCTTGTTCCGAATACTTCGTTCATCATCGAAACCGACCCATTGGTCATCTGACACGAGGTAAGGAACCTTCATCTCTTCGTCCCAAACGTATTTAGCGCTTCCTGAGCTCAAAATCTCACAAATCTAAGGAAAACAATGATTTGGGCTTAAATTAGTTGAATAATTTTCATAAATTGGAATTTCTCAAATATTTAAACGGTTCTCACTTCGTAATAAGCGAGGAATCCTGATTCCTTGGTATAAACACCAGCAGTTCCACCTCCCTTGGTGGCTACATTGACGGAGTGATTGGATTTGTCAGCTAGAATGAAACTTCGTCCGTAAGTGGGCATTCCAATGACCATTTTGCTCTTGTCAGCTCCCATTTTAGTCCAAATCTTGGCAGCATTGTCCACCGACAACTGCTTTCGCCATTCTGAGTCCGAAGATGGTGCGTAGAGCGGAGCATTATGACCAGTTTGGGACTCCCACTTCCCGTGAAAATCGTATGCCATCAGATTGATGAAGTCCAAGTTACTAAGGAAGATTAATGATTACTAGTTTCTTATATTTATAATTTAAGACGGTTTTCGTTGTGTAAACTATGAAATATGGTGACAGATTGCAGTGCAAACACGATCTGAACAAACCTGAATAGTTTATATTCGAATTATGAGTCGAACCAATGAAAATATTCTTACGCGCTGACTGCGGGTACATCGTAGCCACCACGAATGCTATCGGGTCCAACGGGTACAGCGGCCGAGAGCAGGAGGCGTGGTTTTCCAGTTTCCTCTGCTTCTGCTGCGAAAGCTTCTCTCAATTCTGGAAATTAAATCATATACTTTTTCTAGCATAAACTATTTTAAACTTAAGTCTTTTTAGCTTCTGGATTGGGAATATTTTTGGAACCTTTGAGCAGAAGTGCGTAGTTTTTCTTGTCATCCGTTCCTTTGGGATATTCCCAATCCATATCCAAACCGTCAAAGTTTCGATCTCGGAGATAAGGAATAGCAGAGAAAACGAAGATTTGACGAGTGTATCGTGTGGCAGCCATTTCCTTGAATTTAGCCGTTCCGAAGGACCATCCACCTGAAAATAGAGCAAATGTTTTTAGATTCCAGTTTTGAAATTAAATAGCGGATTTGTGACTCACCGATGGCCAGAAGCGTCTTGAGTTTCGGATTGACCTTCTTCAGTGCATTGATTCTGTCGTAGAATCCAACTTTTCCGTCTTTCGTCTCATCGTTGGTTTCAAACGAAGAAAGTTTGCCCTTCTTCATCCACTAAAAATAACAAAATAAAAAATTATATTCAACTTCCATAATTCGTTATTTCGTAAATTTCATTTTGCAATGCGTTAATGAGACATGTCAGAGCAAAATATCACGAGTGGCAAAACGATTGCCTTTCGCCGTCCAGCGCGAAATTGAACATCCTTATTCTACTTTTATATTGGAATGAATATAATGTCTTACACCGAATGCGAAGATGACATGAGTACAGAGGTCAGCTGGAATGTCTTCGGGCAGGAATTTCCCGACTTTGGGTCTGTACTGTGACCAATTGGTGTAGTAGCAGACGATCTTCATCTCCTTCCCATCTGACTTCGTACTGCTACTGCTGCTGGTGGGTTTCTTCAGTCTGGCAATTGTTCGAATGCTTCCGGCTGTCGCCTGGTCAGGCTCAGCCGCAGCAGGCTTCACTTTCTGACGAGTTCTGGTCAGACTGTTCAACGTTTTGCTGGAATTGGGTGTGGCTCGGATTGTGGGTCGACGGATTCGAACCCGGGACTTGGGACTTGACTGACCTTCATCTGAATTGCTCTGATGGATCACCAGGAGGAGCAGGACGAGGAACAGGAAACCCGCCTTCATTTTCTGAAACTTATGTTCAATGAAATATTTTTTTATTTGTCCATAAATTAATAATTAGCTGTTAATATCACGTTAGCTTAATATTCGGGTATTTTCCAATGTCTATGATTTGATTATGACTTCTAGAAGGATGAAATGCTTATGCTCAGCGACAATGATGTAATTTTGTTACCGGCCAATTGGCAAACACGGCTCCAATTTAATGCGGAAGGCATTCAGGTGTCGAATTATTGTAGTTTATTTCATTTTAATGACACATGAATTTAAAATGAATCCCTTGGTTTAATATTCTTAAGCACAAGCCCATTAAAGCACGCGTTTCGTTTCTTCCAACGGTCCAACACCCACATCTGGCAGCCGGCATTGATTCTGCCGTGTTGATTGGTTTTCAGATATTTGTTTACCTTTAAATCGAGTTTTTCGTCGTAAATAAAAGAACTTTTTATTAGAGATTACGATAGTTGATTTTTACAATTTTTAATAGTCTATGGATTTACAAGCAATCATTCATATTTTATCATTATGACGTTTCGTCTAACAACCGCCGCCGCGGTTGTTACTCTTGGAGGAAATTCTTGCAATTCCTGGATTTACTGGACAGATGATGTGAATTGAGGCTGACAAAAAATGAGTGTTGTGTCTTATTTATGGTTCCACAATTAGTGATGCATAGAATCCCAATTTGCCAATTACGACTAAACTTGAGATAACAATAAGCTGTCCAGGTACAAAAATAATACAGATACAAAAATACTATTCGCATAGTGCATATAGGATTCACATACATAGAGGCAAAGTTTATCAATTGTGTCATGATTTACGATTGAATTACTGAAAATAACAGGTTTGAGCAATTATTCAATTCAAATTCCTTAAAAATGGAAACTGTGGTATATTACATATTCCTTGATTTGTGGTGAAATAGCTGTACGACGAGTGAACTGCCGTATACCATACTTACAGCAATGAGAAGATAATTCATTATTTTTTTTGCACAATTATTGGAAATTGAAAAATTATGCATTTTTTAGATATACGAATAATGTTCATAGTCGAATGTAGTCGTCATTCTTGCACAGGGCCAACACGGAAGTTTAACGAACAGGACAAAATGATGTGGTTGTTGAAGGACGGAGACTCGTTCATATTCTACTAAAGCCGCATCACGTTATCAAACCTACAGCCATCTAAGGCTCTGTGTTCTCATCTAAAAATGTATTTAATTGTACCAGAAATTAAACACAGAATGTGGCGAAGCCCAGCCGTATAATAGTCGTGGCGTGGCTACAGGATGAAATACGATTGAGGATATGCAAAGTTGAGAAAGTGGACTATCGTAAATCTTCTATTGAACGCCCAACAACTCTAGTAAACGCTCATCTGACGAGGCAAGCTTGCAGCTTCACAAATAAAACCTGTCCAACTATAAATATCTGCATTTGCGCTTGCAATGTTGGATTCTGAAAGTTCAGTGATGATAAATGCCAGGTTTCAGGTCATCATTTTCTATTTGTCGAAATGTATAGATAAAATTTTCTAAAGCACGCCAAAAGAGACACCAATTCTAAAAGTTGAACCGAAAGTTAGAAAGTTTCGGAGGTTAGGTTAGGTTTAGGAAGTTCTTAAGACAATTTCGAATAATTAGCATCAAAATGCATTGCACATTTGCTTAAAGGCTCTAGTTGAAACTGCACACTGCAAATTACACTATCTAAAACCGTTCAATATTTAGTTAAATCAGTTTAACTTGAATCTAAATATATTGTATCAATTATTTCAAAAGTTTTTTTTGAATAATCCTTGATTCATAGTCACCTTCGAGAAATTCACTGCAAATACCAAAATGCAATTGAGGAATTCATCAAAGTCGACTAAACGGAACAGAATTCATGCCTGTGACCGGAACAGGTCAAATCCGCGAAACCAAAATCCTCGCCCCAAAAAAACTGCTACAGGGGAAATCCCACAAATTAAATGGGAAAATGGAAAATATGCTTTTTTCATTTGGCGGTTTTTATTTTGCGGTTTTGAGTGGACCAGTCTATTACAAGTGAACCAGTGGTCAGTGCGACAAATATCATGCCAAAATATCCGCGCGCTGTCAAGACCAGTAATGATTCAAATTCTAGCATTTATGCAGATTTCAACAATCGAAGCGTCGTTTCACTGAAGCTGTTTAGCTTAGTCCAAGTTTAGTACTATTGTAAAACGGTTAACTTTCGAAATGGCCTTCGTCGTACAGATATTTGTTGCATACGCCTGAACTCTTAACGCAGCATCACCGAAGACTCACGGTAATTTCCTCAAGACGCCGTGCGGCTCAACTAAATGTACTAAAATAGACGACCACACCTTTACTCAAGGTGAGGAACGAAATGCCTTGTGCACGCTCTAGGATTTAGTCCCACAGTATATGCTCCCTTTTAATTGTTTCAGGATCCATTAATCTCAATTTCAAATCCATTGATCAATTTACTGAGTACCTTCTCAGCCTCCTGAGTCCACACAATACAATGTATTATTCGAGTGTGCGAATCTGTAGCGAGCTCAGCAGTTGAAGGTTGATGTCTTTTACCTGCATTCACGATCCTGTATCAAAGTGAGTCAGGAACGAATGGCCTGCAGTTCCTTCCATTCATACCATTTTTCCCATTGTTTCTCTTCCTCAAATTTAAACTACACTATTTTAGCAACAACGGTAATGTTGTATGATTCATAAAGGATATAGCTTTGCATTGGTTGCACTGTACAGTGTGACTCCTAGCGAGCGTCAGTTATAGGTTATAGGTTATACTATGAAGGTTGACAAAATTTGAAAAAAAAAAAAAAACGAATCGGCATGATTGGAAAAATAAGTAGTCTAACGAGAAAATTTGACCATTTGCATGAATTAGTTTAGGTTAGGTTCTGCCTAATAACCGAGGAGAGATACATTATTTTTTGGTAATAGTTTTTTTTGTCAGCCGTAAAAATGTAAGCCATTTACTTGCTTACAGTTTTTTTTTGTCAGCCGAAAAAATGTAAGCCTTTTGCTTGTTTACATTTTTTGTCAGTTACTTTTTTGCCAGTCGCAGGTCGTTGTAGGCAATTTATTTATTTACATTAGTTTTGTTGTCAACCGTTTTATTTTTAGTCAGCCAATGCTTAGATTTTTTACATTTTTATTTTTTGTATCGGAATATATGTATATGCAAACCTTTTACGTTTTTTTTTGTCAACTGTTTTATATATTTTTCCAGCTGTAATATGTTTGCCTTTGACTTTTTTACATTTTTCTTTGAAGTACTTACACCAAGAGTGGTGTATTTAAAGCAAAATAAAAAAAGAGTAAATTATGATTCAAATCTATTCTGAAGTAAGAAGACGACGTTTAACCGTTTCCGGTCGGTAACAAAAATCTAATTAGCAATTTTCAAAAAATTCACGAAGTTATATGGGGATGGGGATTCTCATTTCTGCCAAGAGGAAATCGGTTTCAAGTGAAGGTACCCAATGCAAAGAATATCTATTTCATTATTTAATGTGATCATTGTTCTATTTTTTGTCAATCCATGAATTCTTTGCCTATTTAAATTTATTTGTAGTACATGGCTCTTAGTCTAAGGCTGAGGTCTGTAACCAATTCGTCCTGACCATCCCTGTCCATTGTTAAAACAGTAGGGAAACCATTTTCCACGGATGCACTTTAACTCTCTTTAAATGGAGTGGAGTGTAGTGAAGTTGGCTGGTCTAAGTGTGAGATTTTGGAAAATGGAAACCGAAGAATGACTCATCTCAATTCTCAACTTTCAAAATCCAATCAGAGTCAAAGACATCAACACTTTTTCCAACTTTTTCATCACAGAGACAGAAGTTTGTATTAATGGGTTCGTCTACTAGCATTATGTGAACAGTTAAATTAAGTGTGGAGGTAAGTCAGTTTGAGTTTGTGGCTGGGAGCCCTTGGGCCACAACAAATTGCAAATTCTTATATGTAAACCAAATCATTACATTACATTAGCCTCCACTTCCACTTTGTTATTTACAATTCCTGCATTGTTACTTTGCTTGCACTGCAGTCTAACGAGCCGTGTCAGTCAGAGACATAAAACATCTAATATCCAATCATAAAAAATGGCGTCAAATTCTCCTGTCAATCATTTTATTAGCTATTCAACTCCCAGCTACCTTTACACTCTGTCAAACGGATCAGCTGCATAGCTCATGCTATTTAACTTCTGTTCAATTGGGTGAACTGAATTACAATCCAAAGTTTGCTTTAGAAATTATGTAGATCCCGTACAAGGCTGGAAACGCCCCATCTGATGTCATTAACGCAGATGAGTAGCTACATTTATTTCGAATTGTACTGGAGCCTTTTATTTTATGGCTAAGGAAAACATTTTATGCAAAATCTTTTTTCTCTGAGGTTTAAAAATAATATTTTTTACGTCATCTTTTTGCATATTTTTAAATGTTATTGCATATATGCAAATTTTTTCAATTTTTGGTGCATATTTTGGAGTATTTTATATATTTTTTTTCGTTTTTTCTTGCATCTTTTGACACAATTTTCTCGTGCATTTGTATTTAGATATTTTTATGTTTTTCAATTTTTGGTGCATATTTTAGAGTATTTAAAAATCTTGCTGTTTTTCAAGTATTTCAGCACATTTTGGAGTATTTAACATATTTTTCGGTTTTGCTACATCTTTTTACACAATTTTTCCGTGCATATTTACATATTTTGAAGTTTTCCAATTTGTGATGTATATTTTGGAGTACTATTTAACGTTTTGATGTTTTTCAGGTTTTAATGCACATTTTGGAATATTGAACTTTTTTTTGGGGGGGGGGGGGGGGTTTGCCGCATCTTTTGACACTTTCTGAATATATTTTTTGATGGATCTCTTCTCTATTTGCAAAAAAATCGCAAGTTTTTCGTGTATTGAAATAATTTATTTCGGAATTCTTTTTTCGTTTTTTGCGCTTTAATTTGATGCTTTTTAACAGTTTTTGGTTGAATTTTACAAATTTTGCATAAACGCTGCGTATTTTGTTGAATGTTGCATATTGCATATAATATTTTTTGTGCAATTTTGGGTCTAGTTTGTTAACGTTATTTTTCTAGTAGGTCAAAGGTCAAAGTCTATTTTAGGTTCAAATCATTCTACATTTAAGAAGTTGTGAATTATGAATAATGCTTGAAAATGTTGTTCAAAATATTGAAAATCTAGTTTTTAAATTCGTTCGTCCATCAAAGTAGCAGTTCTTGTATAAGAATTAATTCTTGTTCTCAGTTTTAAAGGACCCTATCGGATAAGGGTGATTTTGAGGGTTTTTGGGCCACGAGCCGATTGACCCAAAATAAATAGTCGT
>JAQFYU010000421.1:0-22697 GCA_034694905.1 Ceratophysella granulata | reverse complement strand
TCGGCGCATAACCTGAACTGATCCGAAATATTTACAGGTTAAATTTGGCTGACCTGATCCGACCCGAAAAATATCAGGTCAGGTCAACCAGCTTTGTAACCTGACCCGATCAGGTACCTGACCTGAAACTGATCCGAAATACCTGATCCGTTCTGATCCCTAATCCGAACTCATGTTTCGACTTCCGGTTGGCAAAAGCGCTTGTATCCTGCTAACGCTAATGGGTAACAACCTCCTTTTGAGAATTTTGCAAATTGCATTTCAAATGTTTTGTTTACCCAATGATATAACTCCGCTTGTCTCGTGCTTCAAAGCGATTGTTAGGAAAACCTGACCAAGTGATGAAGTGAGTCCCAACCCAATACCGAGCACCCATGCTTCAATTTCCTCAGGAAATTCCAATACACCGACAATCATGGCGATGATGAAGGATTGAATGGTTCCCCAAATGGAAATGACTAGAATAATTAGCAGGTAGTGCGTGGCACGAAGATATCTCAGACAGAGTCTGTAAAATTATCAAAAATTGTTACACAAAAATTAATTAATGAATTTTCACGTAATGTTGTCAACTCACGTGGTCACGACTTTGAGGAGCACTCCGCCAAAACAGAGTCCAGTTCCAAACTATGTAGTTGAAATCAATTAAGATGTTGTTTAACACACGGAAGCATGCACGGTTGAATTTTTACATGTTGGTAAACATACCAGGTTATCCATATCAAATGACTCAGCACCGGAAAGGAATGGAGGCCTAAAATGGTTTTTAAATTCAATATTTTACTTAATTCGTAATTAGTTAGGCTGAATTAGCTCACCTTGCAATGATTACAACCCCGACTAGCGCCACTAAACATGTGATGACCTGAACAATGGACAATGGCTCCCGTAGGATGAAGTAGGCCGCAATGGCCACCATGATTGGAGCGCAGTAACCTTAAAACACAATTGCATGTTTATTAAACGGACCTCGCCGAATTTCTAGAATAGCAGTAGCTTTCCAAATCCTGATTTACCGATAACGGACGCATCAGCGATGGTGATATAGTTAAATGAGAAGAAGAGCAATAAAATTCCTGAACTGTTGGAAAAGGACCGCTGAAAATTCAAGATTTGAAATTTGATACTACACATGAATTAAATATTGAATAATTTGATGAGAATTCAGGTTCAATTTGAATTTAAATCTAGTTTTACTTACAAGAAACATCAGGAAGATCGCCATCTTGCTCCCAGGTTTTGAAAGGGGGCGAACGGACTCAAATATATTTGCATTATTGTAACATTGGCTGTAGAAAATGAAGGCGAGCGTTGGAACCAAAGGACCTGTAAAGCATTTTCAAAATATGAGTAATATGTATGGATGAGTATTGAAATATTGCGTTGAAAATTTGACGGAATGAGCAAATTGAGTAACAAATTGAGCAAAAACTTTTATTGGAACTTGTGAAATGACCCTCGTTCTACAATTTCCCACATTTCCACCAAAAATATCGATTTTAAACTAAGGAACATACAAAATGCAAAGCTTTTTCAAAATATTGAGAAAGAACTTAAACGAGGGCTGTTTAATAAGTATGGGGCCCATAATATTACAATACCTTGATTTAATTTCAAAGCGCCATACACATTAGTTTCGCCTGCAAATTAAAGCGCGACTCAGAACGTGTCATTTTGAGAGTTTGCAAGCCAAATATAAATGTTAATTATAGAACCTAACAATTTTTACATAACTATCAAGTTTACGATTCATAGATTAGATGCTCGCTGCGTATTGCCCATTTTGTATCGCATGTTTATCATTGAGTTTTCAGCTTTCTACAAATAACCTGAGGCCATGTCTTATCATTATCATACCAATATATCTCCAAAATGTAATGTTGAACACGTGATAACGGTCCGAGAGAAGCTTGACAAGGAGAGACGCTAAAGAAAAGCAGAAAGTTGACACAATGGCGAAAATAATCCCAAAATATCTCTGACAAACGGATTTCCTTTCTTTCTCATCCGAATTCTGTATGTGCGAAACACGACGGTTTTCCACCTCTGTAACTTTTGTGGTACCATTATTTAGCCACACTTCCGGATTTAGCTCCAGAACATGGTTCAGGTTGATGAGCTTACAGGGATTCACTACGATCTCGTTCCTACAAATATAAATTGGTACTAATCAAATTATGAATACTATGTAGAAGTTAAATTAAATATTTTAGATAGGTCAAAAACCGACGAACCTCATTTTAAATAAATTAGTAAATGTCTTGTTTAGAGCTACTGACTGCCCGACTGGAAAGTGCAGTTTAGAGTGAGTTTGAATTGCTAACTTATCGAAATTATACGCCTCCAATGACGTCAAGGGCATCCGTTTGACATGCAGTTACACAGTAAAACTGGAATAGCATCCTTCCCGTGTTTGGAAAGTTGCCCAGTTTGACAGAAAACATGTCTAAAAGGGAAATCTTGCAAAATTCGCATCCTTTGAACGTTTTAGCAATTAATGCTATAGCACGAGAAAAATGTACTGATAAAATTCCGTCCCGAGGGCTACTACTGTAGCATAGCAACGCGTGAGGCATTCAATTCCATCGAAGGTTGGATCAAATGTACGCTCGTGTCAGTGGTTGTTTATTGGATTTTATTTATTGGATCATGTTCAGAATAATTAAGATCAGTAAAATCTCAGGAGGAAACATTCGACACATTGACATTGACATTGACATTCGTGTAAGTAGGCGTACAAATGCATAAAAAAACGTGTTGCACGCTAAACATGTGTGTTTGTATTTTTAGTGGAGTTGGCTTCTATTTTCGTAAGTCACAGATTAGAGGGAATGCATTACTTCAGAATAAGCCTCAATCTTCTTCGAGTTGAGTGTTCTTCGGGTAACTCGTATACCCATTTTCGGAATCCAATGATCATCACACTCAATACCACGAACAGAGCTCCACCAACACTAGGAAATGAAATATAAATTTTTACAACAAAATAACGATTCAGTTTGCAGCTAATATATATGGGCCAACTGCTCGTATTTGATGAGGTTTTTTTAGAAATTGATGTGCCTGGCGTTTTGAAATTAAATCAAGGTATTGTAAAATAATAAGGCCTCATACATATCAAACAGTCCTCGTTTAAGGGCTTTCTCAATATTTTAATAAGCTTATGATTTGTGTGTTCGTTAAATTTTTTGTTGAAAGCGTGAATTCATTCCAACATTAGAGTTCAAATGTACGTTTTATCAGTTCTTAAATTTTTTAATCTACAAATAGAAATTGATTTTTGATAAATTCAAACAAAATTAAAATCTAGAAGTACGTTTTTAAATCAATTTCGATAATTTAAAGGCTACCAAGGACCAATAATAGAGAACATCAGCTCTCTCAGTGTTCTCGAGCACCAGTGTCAAGCCTCACCTGACGATTCATGTCAGACATCCAATATTCAAATTTCAAGCTAATTGATTTTAATACCTGTACAAGTCAGGAGACACTCCCAAAAAGATGAACTGATAAATGAAGGAAAATACGACGTCCAAACACCGAACTGAAAAAAATTAATTAATTATTTGGAAAAAAAATTAATCCTCAGGTCGCTTCGGTTCATTGCTAGAATAGGTACGTACTCAATGAGACAATTCCACTCTGTTCATACTGAAGAGCAAGCGTAATCAGAGTTTGCCCGAAGAAAGTGAGAAAGGCTAAAGAAAGCCCTAAACCCCAATCAGTCAAACCCATTGGTAACTGGAACAGACCCATGCTCAAAGCTGCGATGAGACATTGCAAACTACCCCAAATTCCAAAGATGACTGTGGTAAGAAGATAATGCGTTTCACGAAGGAATCTTAGGCAGATGCTGGAAAGAAAGTTAAATTTAGCTTGCAAGGTCCATTGTCATGTGAATAAATTAAATTTCAACTAGGGGCACTTACAATACAATCGTGGTTCCAACCATGCAGCCCAATGAAAGGCCGGTACCAATCTAAATTCAACACCAGCGTTGATCTATCACCTGTAGTTGATGTTGATGTATTTTTTTAAATTGCAAACATACCAGAGTATCCATGTCAAATTCCTCGGACCCAGTTAGAAACGGTGGCCTGTTCCAGTGTTAAGCATAATTTTTGAACATAATATTATATTAGTTTGCATTTATTAAAAAATAAATTATTCCTACCGTGCAATAATAAAAACACCAATGAGTGAGAAACAAGAGACGCCCATTTGAACAAAGGAAAAGGCCTCGTGAAGAACGAAATAGGCTAATATTGTAATCAGGATTGGTGTTGAGAAACCTAAAACAAAATTATAATAACATTGTAAATTCAAATATTTTCGGAAGATGAGGTTCTTTTGATAAGTTGTGTCACAATCTTTTTAAAAAAAAACATGTAAAATCACAGCACGCGGTACAATTAACGTAGGATAATCACACTTATTATGGAGCAGTTCGAGTTCAGCTTCTGAGCTACATGTTTATTGAACGGTGTCACTATTTATCAAACTACCCTCGAACTTAATCTTCAGAGCAGCCATAAACCATACCGATAACTGAAGCATCAGCAACACTGATGAACCTTAATGCAAAAAATTGGAACCAAATTGCAGTACAGCCCATCAATGATCTCTGAAAATTGAAAACAGAAATATAAAAGTTTACAGATTATAATCACAAATCAAAATCACAAATGTCATGCGGTTAAACCATCATGTGTCAAACCATGATGCTAATTACTGGCCTGCCAAACTGCATGTACTGTACAAGGTGTGCACAGGTACATCATACACGGTGTAAACGATAAATGTCCGATTTCTGAAAATATTGCAGTCGGTACTCGGCACCCAACAGACTTGGTAATGTTACTGTAAAATACTGTATAACCGCTTTATAGATGATTTTTTCATATTTCTAGCTGAAAAGCACATTTTCGGAATTTTGACAAATTAGCATTTTTATATAAATATATAATAATATATTTTTATATAGCTTGGAAAATCCGTCTTTCACTAACTTCTTAAATCTTAAATAATCACCAAAGCTTCTTCAATTGGTTATATTTTCAGTACGACAATATTAAGATGTGCTCTGTTATCTGGTTCGGGCTTCAGGCTTTCACACAAATGGTGAATTAAAACATTCACCCTGAATATTAATTTAACAGAATATTTGTATGTTCTTACGAATAACAGCAGAACGATGGTTTTCTTGCTGCCGGGCTTCGAAAGTAATACTGATCCGAAAACATTAGATTTTTCCACGAACAAATGTTGATACAGCAAGCACAAAATTCCTGGTATCATGATCCCTACATAGATTTTAAAAGATGACTTTCAAGCAGCTAAAAAAAATTAGTTACGGTCCAAATCTATAAATAGGATTATTTAGCATTTCAAACGGTGTTTAAAAATTAAAATGTCCTTAGTACCTTGAAATCTCCAAAACCCCAAATTGAAAGCATGGTAGCGGGCAGACAGAACTTTGACAATCAGCGTGGTCATGGAGAAGACAATGCTGGACATGAGGGCAAAGAAAATTCCGAGGTAGCGTTTGAAGAAGGAAAGTCGTTTGTTAGGATCCAATTTTTGTTGGGCTAAATCCTCCTCTTCTTCCGGATCCAGAATCATGTTCACCTCGACAATGACACTGGGAACCTCGGATCGTCTTCTGGACAACCTTCGTACCTGCCCATGTCCTTCAACCACCTTGGTCTGGCTCCCGTCCAATAATTCCACAGGTTTTGCATGCAGGAGTTGGCATGGGTTCAGAATCACGCCGTTACGAGTTGTACTAAGACAATGATGGTAAAGTTAACAATTCAAATGAACATTATTAGTTTTTCTCGTGAAGTAAACACCGCACCGGTTGAAATGGAACATAAAAATAGGTGTCATTAATTTGTTTTCTTCATAATTAAATTAGCTCACCAGCTCTAGCCATTTTGTTGTATGGTATGTTATGTTATGATGGGCATTAGCCGTGTTTTCAAATATGCGGACAGACTAAGAATGTATTTTAGCTTATAACGAGTAAGAAATCAATTATTTAGGTTTAAAAATTTTGTTGATAAAAAAAACTCAAAACTAACGTTGCTGGATTGAATGCCATTGCCCAACATTTGCTTTCAAATTAGCAAGAAAACGTGCACCTTGGATAACCTGCTTTTTTGGTACTTGTTTTCGGACTTGACGCGTTTTAATTAAAACTTTATGATAACGCCAAGGTTAAATATTTAAAGCGGCGATAAATAGACGAAGTTGGCGATATAGTAATTATATTATATTATTATCCTTATATCGGCAAAATTGAAATGAATCTCGGAAAAATTGTCGCTTTCATCGCCCTGTATTTCCATTAGGTGCATATCAGAAAAAAACTTTTTATAGCCTTAATGCCATTTTATCGCCTTGTTTACAAGTATTTTTTTTATTTGCGGATTATCATAAATCATAATCTTTTCTTTGTAATTTTGACCTTATCCATGTGGAGTAAGGGAGTAAGACAGGCATTCAACTAAAATATTATGTCGGAAATTTCTGTTTGCTCACTTACCTCATTTTTGAATTGACGCCTGGGGTCTGGATCAAACTTGAAAATTTGGACTAAAATGACTATTATCAAAGCGATAGAAAACACTGATTTGGCGCTAAATAATTCTGTTGAATTTCAATTTGAGCATTACAAAGCAAAGCTATCACTAAAACAATTTTTTCAGAGTTAAGTGAATGCTGATTCTTCAAAGTATCCTTAACACCTTCCGAATGAACAGAAAACAGAAATACATGAATGATGCGGAGAGTGCCAAATGCCAGGAAAAACGAGAAAATTACACAATGCATAAAGTCTACATTATAAGGCTAAAAAAAACTGCCGTAGAGACGGAGCATGTATCGATATTCAATATTTACGACAGCGGATTAGCTAGTCAGGAGGTATCTACTTTTTGATGCCAGAATGCTGACAAGTGACAGCCAGCGTGTGGAAAAATACATAATCAGGTCGCTGCTAACGAAGCGTTAAAGTTGTATGTACAAAAATATAAACTCAACGCATTCTCAGATTACATTAAGACAGATCTGGAATCTGGAAGCCGAGAGAGCGAGATAGGCACGTGAAGTCGATGCTAAGCATAACTGATTTGATTTGACAAGTCTCACATTAACAGAAATTAAGTAGCATGTCATGGAGTTATCAATCCGTCTCATTGGGAATTTACTCAGCTTAACTTAACCCGCAACGCTAAAGAATTCCAATCAGCAAATAACTCCTTCTTTATTTGTCATTATCATTAGCCATTACTAAGCAGTTTGAGCTGCAATTAGTACAATTTGACACTTTAGTCGAGGTTTGATCTTGAACCAAGTCGAGTATAGTGTAATGTAAGCTATAGCTTGGATTCATTATGAGACGGTGGAAACGGAGCTGCATTAATTCCGACACCATTGGCCTTCTCCTCATCATTTAGAACTGCGGCGTGCTCCGCGTCAATATTGGCCAATTCCTTTTGCGAAAGATGTTCCACTATGGCAGCTGTGTAACAATCTCCAAGCAAATTGTTCGTGGTTCGAACTCGGTCCCTGAAAAATGTGGATAAATGTAATTAATTTAAATTACGATTTTTAAAATAAATTGCCAACTTAAAAGTCAGTTAATGTATCTATTATATAATTTTTTTGAAATTCCAAATTAACAACATTTTGTTTTAAAAGATAAGAACGTGTGACTAATTCTTGACATTTTAAAAATGTGTCTCCCGCCCAGGGTAATTATAATTACCTAGTCAAATCTTTTTCATCGAACTCGAATTTTGGAATATTAATTTCCGAATCTTCAAAAAATGTTTTAATAGGCTTAAATCAAAGTAGCGCCCGAAAATCTGAAATTGTACTCACAAGTTTGGAATTAAAGCCTTATTAGCCGGACTAGGTTTTTGATTTTTGAATTTTGAATACTTCCAAATAAACAGTTCCAGCATGACCACAATCGAACTTGAATTTGATTAGTGATGCTTTGGATTTGGATAGCATTTTCTGCGACTGGTTTAAAATTAGAAAAGTTTTCAAAATAATATATTGGTTGGAGAAAAATTACGACTTTTCTCTGAAGATATCGGCAAAACCTAGGATATGCTGAAATTAATGCCTAACCTAACCTAAAATATAACAAGAGTGAATGAAAATCCTCAAAATGACAAATTGTTAATTGGCTTTAGAACAATTCGATTAGTCAATAATTTAGTTAATCGGACTTTAGTAAACAAAGCATAAATAAAATATAATTTCTTACAAAAGCCAATCAACAGAGAAGAGTAGTCCAATGTCCTGGGCCGGAACTCCCACCGCGTTCAGGATAATGAACATTATTGACAGTGATGCACTGGGCACAGTGGATGCTGCAACGCTCACAGCCGTTGCAGTTATGCTATTTTGAGAAAAAGCTTCATTTGAAAAAGCTAAATCGACCTTCCAATTTAGGTTTAGTTTATCACAGTAAAAATTTACCAAATTGTAATATAATCTCCAATCCCAAGAGAGATGGCATTCATCTGTGCAATGAAGATGGATGCAGCAGTAACGAAGAAAGCTGTTCCGTCCATATTAATTGTTGTACCCAATGGAACAACAAAATGGGAAATTCGTTGGTCCACTTTGAGATTCTCGTCCAGGCATTGCAGTGTCACGGGAAGGGCTGGAGATCTAAAATTTTGGATTTTGACAAAAAAGGCATTTGCATTTTATTTAATTGAATATCAAATTATTCAACTGATTACGAGGACTGAAGTGCAAATCCAGTTAGTGTAGCTGGAAGAAGGCCAACGTAGAAAGAGTATGGATTTTTCCGTGTGATCAGAAAATAGAAGAGTTGCATGAAGATGAGTTGGTAAGTGAAGACACCCAAGATGACAGTCAGAACGAAGAGACCCAGTTGAGCCACGAGACTCTTCAGATTATCTTGCTGAAGAATAGTGGAACAAATAATGCTGAACAAACCGATGGGCATCACCCTATTGTCACAGAGTCAAATCAAATCTCAATCGAATTGTTACTGTGAATTAGCTAAAGTTGCTTGGATCTTACCACAAAATGACGCTCATAATTTTAGAAAACACTTTGTCACACGTTTTGACCAAATTCAGTAATGGCTTCCCTTCATTTCCCATTGTGGATAAGGCTGCTCCAATTATCAATGCCAGTGAAATGACGCCCAAGAAGTTGGTATTGTGCCTGTTGAAAATTCAAAATTCTGGGTGATTGAAATTGGCGAAAATACATTGACATTAGCCAAATGCTACAAGTACCCAATCAGGTATTACTATAAAATTTGGCTCCCGAAAAATTCGCCACTAAAATTAGTCCCAGCAGATTCACTCCCGAAAATTTGCTTCTAAAAATGTCCAAGATCGAATTTCCCTTGGCGAATTTTGCTGCGTGAGTAGTTAGTTGAATATCACTACAATTCGCTCCCGAAAAATCAACTCAGAAAATTCTTCCTCAAAATTCGTCACAGAAAATGCGCACTCGATTATCAACTCCTGAAAATGTTCGAGGGCAAATTTCACGAGGCGAATTTTCCTGTCCAAATTTTTTGGGGCTATTTTTCCGGGAACAAATTTTGTGGAACCGCGTGTCGTACCGAAATTCAGTTGATTTGACTAATTTCGTCCCAGATGCATCTGTTGGGTCCGGACTATATGTTGTCTGCGTCTATTATATTTTAGAGCAAATGTATGAATTTGCAAGAACTTCATTTTATATAAAATAATTTAATTGTTGCAATAATTACCAATTCAAAGAGCGTCGTAAACGCATTATTCGGAATAATATTGCGACATAGGTCCAACATATTATCCAAAAGAGTGTTTGGTCGTCCAGAGTATTTCCTTGCACCGGCTATCACTTGACCCTTGAGAGAAGGGTCACCTGGATGAATAAGAATGGAGAAACCAACGCCCAGCCCAGTGTTGAAAAATGACGTGGCCAGAAAATAACCAAATGTTCGGAGTGCAATTTTCCCACAGGATTGAATATTCAGACTAGCCGCACCTGCAATTCAACGATATACATCTATAGCCCCACTTTCCGAACTTTTTTCAATTTTGGGCTTTAAAAACGTAGGCGAATATTTAAATTTATTACCAGCGATCAAACTAAACAAAATGGATGGTAGAACCATAAGCTGTAGAGCCCTCAGAAAAAGGACACCAGGAAATCCAATCACTTCAATCATCTCTGGACTTGGATGTGCATATTTTAGGCCAAGTCCTGTAAATAAATAGATAAAGTCCATTAATCGCGCAATTAAATGCCTCAACATAAAAACCGCAACACCTAAGCCGTAACATAGAAATCTCACCATAAACAACGCAACACTAAATACCACAGCACTTAAATCCGAGTAATTTGATACCGTAAAAAACCGCAATAGCAAGGCCTCAATATAGAAACCGCAGCACCAAGACCGGAGTATAGAAACAGTATCATAAAACCGCAGAGTAAACTCGTAAACACCGTAACATCAAAAACCGCAGTAAAATCCGCCACTTTAAAAATTGCAACGTTAAAACCGAAATCATAAAGTTGGAGCGTAGACACCGCAACACTGAAAACCGCAACACTAGACGCCACAACACTAGAAACCGCAAATCTAAAAACTGCAACACTAAACCGCAACCTTAAAAACCACAACATAAAAAAACCACAACGCTATAAACAAACCACTATAAAACGCAACACTAAAAACCACGACACAAAGAGCCACAAAACTAGGAACCGCTACTTTAAAAATCGCAACTTTAAAAATAGCAACGTTTCAACTAGGCACTAACTATATTTATATTTGTTATGTAAAACTTAGCGTTTTCCACACTTCCTATAGTTCTAGGAAGGATCAAACAATGTTAAGGCTCAACAAAAAATACAAATCAAAATAATTTAAATTTAAATCACCCGACACCAAGCCTAGCCCAATTCCAGCCAAAGTTCCGAACAGAAGGGCGTAGGTTCCCAGTTTCTGAACTTTCCCCATTATTTTGTATACAAAATACGAATTCTGTAATTATAACCTAATTAGTTTGTTTCAAGAAAATAAGTAACGATGCAATAAGCACTAAGTTCGTTTAGATAATGTAGAAGGAAGCCTTGCCACTGCTCCACGCTAAATATGCCCTCTCCTAAAGGCTTCCCTCAATTTAAGTAGCTATTAGCCTTCGGTGTTAATTAAATATGCATAATATTAAACACTAAAATTAAGTTTTAGCAGTGGAAAATGACCTCGACCTTGACTAAATGCTTCTTATCCCTGGATTCTGACATGTGTCACACATTGTCACTCAAATGGATTGATTTTGATTAGTTTGAAGAGACATTTTGATCTCACATTTCACACATGCACTACTCGTGCAGACAGACAAGGGGACATTTAGCTTTTGGGTACGTCGTCATTGGTCAAACTTTGGTGTCTCATATGTTAATTGCGCTTCAGTCGCAGAATGAACTAAGTACACATTATACGATCTATTTTTTGCATGATAGTTTGTTTTGAAATTAAAAGCCAAGTTTATTTTATAAATATGTAAAAAAAAGTGCGAACTAGAAAATAAGTAATTCCGTTGAAAATTACATATATTTCGCTTCTGCGCATATGCGTTGCATGCTAGTCGTGTGCACATGCTACATGCAAACTTTATGAAAAATTATGACAGGCCATCTCGCAATCCTAAATACTTACAAGCACCAAATAACACAAAATTGTAACATTTATTTGTTTAAAAAAAGAATCATGTATACAAGTCATTTGATATTTGCTATTTTATTAAAAATTTTGTGATCGCAAGTCCTTTAACCTTCACACCTGACCAGATCTGCGAATTGCTTATCTCTACCAATAATGCAAAATATAACTCATAAAATTAAGTCTTCCGCTGAATGTGTCATTTTTGTGAAACATTTAAATCACCGTGGTGTCAAACTTGACTTACGTGCATGCATTCAAATAGCCATAGTTTATTTTCCTGGCTAGCTTGAAAAAGCGATAAGGAAAAGGCGTTCCTATGAATAACATGCTTGTGTGTTCCAAGTTCCATATATGAGTAGGTTCGACCAATTATATACATGCAGAAGGGATGCGTGTGTTTATAATTTTAGTTCGTGGCTATGCAGACAGATTCTATTCACTTAATGCAGATGCACTCGTTCATCAATCTCTAAGACAATAGGCTAAATAGACACTAGCTGACCTTGTGATCATAGTTTATTCGATGAATCTTGTTAAATTGTTGCTACCACGCTTACTTGTGTACAACGTGCGGCGTGGCGGGGCAAGTCCACGTGTATATTGGCATTTTTAATTTAAGCCTAATTCTAGTTATAATTTAGAATCATTCATAACTGATGCTAAATGAGCAGAATTAAATTTAAGATAATTTGCTTCTTCGTCATTGCCAACAACGCAGTTCTCGGTTTCAATTTGTGCCAATTCTTTCTGAGAAAGATGCTCCACGACGGCTGCTGTGTAGCAATCTCCAAGTACGTTGTTGGTTGTTCGAACTGGGTCCCTAGATACACAAAATGTAATTTTCATTACAATTCGCAAATATAAATTTGAACCATTGATTCAGCGTACTTACAAAAGCCAATCCACAGAGAAGAGTAATCCAATGTCCTCAATCGGAACTCCCACGGCATTCAGAATGATGAACATAATTGAGAGAGATGCACTTGGCGTAGTTGCAGTGGCTATGCTCACAGCGGTGGCGGTAATGCTGGGTGGGAAAAAAATTATGGAAAAAGTATAAATGTTTTAGTTTAAATATTTGATATTTATGTATTTATATACTAGAGGAAAGTTTACCAAATCGTGATATAATCTCCTACTCCCAGAGAAACGGCATTCATCTGTGAAATGAAGATGGAAGCTATGGTAACGAAAAGAGCTGTGCCATCCATGTTAATCGTAGTTCCCAATGGAGCCACGAAATGGGAAATTCGGGGATCCACTTTGACATTCTCGTCCAAACATTGAAGCGTCACGGGAAGGGCGGCTGACCTAAGATTTAATTTTACCATCAAGGTTAATGAATGCATTTGAATATGTTTGGACAAAATTATCTGTTGTGAAAACCGTATTCTATATATCTTTTGATTTGATGTTTTTCGTCCCTTTCGCAAGGCATCAGCTGAGAACGAATTAGTCAGACATAATCGCCAGGTTATTTACTATGTTTTATTTTTGTTAACTTGTATTGTGTTAAAAATTTAGTTGTTATAAGGATTAAGGATTTGCAGGGTATTTTGACTTGTTTAGTTTGTTTGTCTTTATAAAGACAAACATAAACCAAACAAGTCGAAATACCCTGAGTATTTGTCAAGTAGTTTGGCACGAGCACGACCTCGTTCGTTTACAAATAAGTCAGATAGAATTGCCAGGCAAATTAAGGTTTTATGAGAAATTAATATAATTTTTGATACTTTGCCATGGAGATAGCAACAGAACGAGAGTGACACATTTAACCATTGAGGTAACTTTTTACGGCATAAGGCTAGGCCACATATGTCTATGTCTATGCATTTAACGTATAATACATAATACTGTTTTAGCCCGTTTAGCGCGTAATTAAATGGAATTAAAGGCGCATAACAGAAGTCAGAACCGTAAGAACAATAAACAATTTGATTAGCGCCTAAAAGTTCCAAGGTAACAAGCGATTTTTTTACCATCGATTTAGCGCCTTATAAAATATCTCTGTGGCAATTAATTTATTTAGCGCCTAAAAACGTCAAGAATTTCACCCATTTATTTAGTGGCTGAAAATTTCTAGACGGTTTGCCATTCGTTTAGCTCCTTTATATGTCAAGGCAAGGCAACAAGCCATCCATTTAGCGCTTAAATAAGCTTAACTAACAAGCTATAGGTTAGCGCCTAAAAATGCCTAGCTAAGAAGCCATAATTTTGCGCCTAAAAATGCCTAGCTAACAAGCCATAGGTTAGCGCCTAATAATGTCAATGTAACAACCCATTTTTAGCGCCTAAAAACGTCCAGAACCGCAGCCATATAATTAGCGCTTAAAATTTTCAAGCGCCACAAGCCACTAGTTTACCACTTAACTTAATGAGCCATCTATTAAGCGCCAAAAATGTCAAGACCTAAGCAACCAGCCATTTATTCAGCGCCAAATCATGTGAAGGCTACAAAGTCAACAATTTAACGCCTACACGTATCAAGGCAACAAGCATTTTGTTTAGCGCCTAAAATTGTTGAGGCAGCAATATTTACCGTACAATAACGTGAAGGTGAAGGCAACAAACCATTCATCTAACACCACATGTCCTCCAAAAAATGGCAAGGCAACTAAACTATTTATGTGGCGCCATACCCACAATTTAATGCAATATTCGACCATTTGTCGTTCACACAATTTTCTGGAATCCTTGTAGCAATTCTCAATTTCTTTAAATTGAAATTTTCAAAGAATAACTACGCCTACTTGTAAAAAATTTAACACATGAGATCTTAATTTAGTATCATATATGCTACTCTAAAATTCTCAAAATCCTTACTACGACATTAGAGCGAATCCAGTTAGTGGAGCGGGCAGAACGCCCAGGTAGAAAGTGAATGGATTCTTGCGTGTAATCAGAAAGTAGAAGAGTTGCATGAAGATGAGTTGGTAGATCAGGATTCCAAGTATGACTGTAATCACGAAGAGACCCAGCTGAGCAACGAGACTTGCTAGATTGTCTTGTTCCAGGACCTTGGAACAGATGATACTGAACACACCGACCGGCATGACCCTGAAATCAAAATTAATGTCAGGGATGGACACACAAACATTGTTATCCGCCTGCCCTACATTCATCAATTATTTCCATTCATTCAGATTCTCACCATAAAATGACGAGGAGAATCTTGGAAAATACTCTGTCACACGTTTTCACCAGGCTTAAGAAAGGTGTGGCATCTTTTCCCATCGTGGACAGGGCTGCACCAATTACCAACGCTAGTGAGATGACGCCTAGGAAATTCGTGTTATGCCTGTGGATTCAAAAAATTTGCGGAATTCGGAAGGAATTGGAATACGAGGGCTGTTTCATAATTTTTGGGTCCTTTGAAGCTTTATTTCATACCGTGTTGATGTCCCTTTAATTAATTTCATGCCTGTAACATCGTTCGGATCCGGGTGGTATACCGTCTGTGTCTGAATACAAATGCATTATTAGTCCAATGCACTGTGTTACCCAATAGCTTGTAGCATTACAGATCTCAATTACCAATTCAAAAAGCGTCGTGAACACATTATTTGGAATGATATTCCTGCAGAGGTCCAGCACATTGTCCAAAAGCGTGTTAGGCCGAGCTGAGAATTTTCTGGAACCGTCCACTAAATCACGTTTTAAGGAAGGGTCACCTGGATGGACTAAAATGGCTAGACCCACTCCCAAAACCGTGTTGAACAATGAAGTGGACAGAAAGTAGGCAAAAGTTCGGATCGCAATTTTTCCACAGGATTGAATATTCAGACTTGCAGCACCTGTAGTCAAAAATATGCCGAATAAAAGTTCCGTACTTATCATTTCTAAAATGTCCCCTTTAATAAAAGATTAGGTAAACTTGCCGAAAGATTTTTTGAACGAAGCAAAGCAAAACCTTGGCTGTGTCAAAATCGAGACAATAAAGTATGGAAATTTCCAAATAATTTAATTTTTCCTTTTTTTTTAAAGCTTGTTAAAATTTAACGATCGAAATCTGAATTAAATTAAATTCGAAGCGAAAATTCACAGAATAGGAATTTCATTTTTCATCTAAAATTACATACAATGTTCAATGAATCCATGGCCAGAAGTGATGCTCACATATTGTAAGGCAGAGGCAGAATACAACAAGACGCTCGTTGAACGAGTTGCGTATGGAAATGATTGCTTTTTTACGTTACGTTACGTTTCACAATTTCTTCCTCTTCAAGAACAATAAATTGTGTTACCCCGTGATTAGGCTGAACAAAACAGATGGCAGAATCATTAGCTGCAGAGCTCTTAAAAATAGCACTCCAGGGAATCCAATCACCTCAATGATTTCAACACTTGGTTTAACGTATTTTAGCCCAAGTCCTGAAACAAAAACAATCGATTGGATATCTAAATCTGGGAATATTCAATAAATGATTTGAATTAGAACAAAAAATATTTGATTCATTGAACGGTTCTCATACCAGTCCCCAATCCAAAAATAATTGCAGTAAGTGTCCCAAGCAGAAGGGCATAAGGACCGAGTTTCTCTCTAACTTTCCTCATTGTTCGAAAAATGAATTTAGATTGACAAAAAAATCAGAATTTTTGAAACAACTCTCGTTTGACAGACTTTAAAGCACTACAATAATTACAGAGTTCACCGCTTTCGAGCTGCGTCCAGTTGCAGCTCCAAGCGCGAAGTATTTGAAAGTTGATTTTGGTCTATTTAGATTTCCACCAGATTTCATGCCAATTTATTATGCAAACTTTTTGCTTTGTGACCTTGAATCCACGTTTTTGCACATGACATTTCGTACTCAATGTTTTACATTAAGTTTAATTAGTTGTCAAGACTTTTGATCTCGTTTCATATGCACTCATGTCCAGGATTCGATTTATGTCAATTATGGGCTGAAGTTCACATTCACACGTGTCAAATGAAATTGTCTACATTTGAACACATGTACTAGGCATATCACAAGTGTGCTTAGAACTAACCCTTGCCGACCAATGCCTCCGTGTATATTTGGTGCACCATGTCTTGTACTTGACAAATATTCAAATTCAAATACACTTGATAAAAAAAGACAATCACTGATCCTCTGCTTTCAACATTTGCTTTAATTAATTCTGTAAATAGCAATTTTAGAATATCGCACAGGCTGTTGACGAGATGTCTTAACGAGTCTGTTTAAATGACGATTCCAGTTGTGCCTTTAGATGTTTATTATGGGCACGTCTGTACACGGCTGAAGGATGTTAAAAAGTTATATCGGCGCGTGGCAATACTATTATCAAAATATAGTGCTAAAAATACGTTTGAGCTTCAGCTAAATAAATATTTTGAGATTAATATGCGTACAGGTAAATTAATTAAGGGTAAATCAAACAAATAATTGAAATCACATGAAACTACACAAATAATTATATAATCGTAACCAATTACCCTATGTCTATGTTAATGGTTACCCCTGAAGGCTTAAGCACGGTCAAAAAAATCAAAGGTTACCTGCTCATCGCCAAATTTTGCACTACTTCGGCCATTGGTCCTCCTAATGATAGATATTTATTCATTATTTCCTCGTTTCATTTACATTTCCAGTTGTCAAGTCACGTACTGAAAACAAAAATCTAAAATACGCATTAAAAAAGACACCTTTACTAATTTAAAGGTACGCCAGCAAAAAAATATAAACTCTAATTAACGGAACAGTACTATACTAACAAATATTTGCGTCAGGGCATCAAAATTAATAAAAACTTTAATTAGAGCAATATGAAATAAGACCCGCAGACGCATGAACTCCGTACTTGCGTAAACGGTGCTGAAACAGACAGGTAACAAAAATAGACGACATTAAAAATTAGCATAATGAAATGAAAACAGAGCTGAATGCTGAATCTGATAGTATATCTATAAATACGTGGAGTTCCAAAACTAGAATGTCGTCAGTAAGTTGAAGCACCAGCATCTGGCATGACGGCAAAGGAACAGGATCAGCGGGTACCGGCAGCTAATAAATTGACTCCAGGGGAACCTCTCGTCCATATTCCTAAACAGGAAAATGATCACGGCAGCTCCAAACCCGGTAATGGAACCAGAACGCTTAGCAAAAATTCACAGGTAGGCTTATTTGTAAAATGTCTCAATGTATTTGTCTGCCTAAAAATTAGTTTTTGCAAAACTACTGGAAAACTTCGACTTAACCGCGAACTTAAAAACCGCGAAAATATAATCAATAACACAAAAAATGCGAAAACCGCCACATCACAACCTCAAATAAAAAATTTCGAAATAGAAATCGCGATTCGCCAATGAAAAGCCTGAGAACTCTGTCATAGATACTAAAAATTAAGCCGCAACATTGACAACTAGATTTTCTCGGAACGGTCCTACAATTTCCAATTTCACCCAGGATACATTTCCCCCCGTCCAAACAAAAAACAGAGCAAGAAAACTAAACTGTTAAAAAACCGCAAATTTATAATTGCCAATGAAAACCCATAACCTAAAAACTGAGCATTAATAACCGCAATTTATAATCCGGAACCGGAAAATGCCATTAAACCTACGACATAAAAACCGAAACTTAGAACCCCAAATTAAAATGCCGTGAATAAATACCGCCACATAAAAAGCTTTGCATAAAAACCACAAATTAAAAATCTCGAATTAAATTCCATAACATAATGAAAAAAATACCGTCATAAAGCTCACAAATAATAAGAATCTCGACATAAAAATTCAAAATTAAAATCAGCGAATTAAAAATCTGGAATTGAAACTGCAAATTCGAAGCTGCGAACTGACCTGCGACATTATAAACGTGAAATAAAAAAATTGTGAATTAAAACCCACGAATTATAAGCCGGATATTTAAAAACGCCATTAAAACCACGACATAAAAACCACTACGTTAAACCCAAAATTAAAAACCGCGAATTAGAACCTCGTCGCCTGGAAATAGCGAGTTAAAAACCGCAAATTAAATCCGCCACATGAAAACCGCCACATAAAATTCTAAACCAATGACCTGTGTCCCACGAAACTCAGTTCCCACGGAACCAAAAGCAATAAATCCAAAACCTACCGCCTCAATCCAGTTTCATCTAGTTTTTTTATAGACTATTTATCAGAATTTCGAAGATTAATGGACAATATGAATGAAGATATGAAGTATGAAGAAGATATAGGCGTGTACCACTAATTTCCGCTTCCCATCTCTTATTGAACCTAATTTTTACCCAGACACCATTTAATTTAGTATCCAGGTCTTCAATTTCCAAATGATTGACAAGACAGCCGACTCTGAAGACAATATTTCCATCCAAGATAAGAAACCTTTCTTATCTGTATTATAATTCCTCCCAAATTCTTAGAAAAGCGTGGAAAAGCAAACAGAGGCATAGGAGTGAACACGGAAAGAGCCAGATCGTTCCAGCTGAACAAACGTGTGATATAAGCCTAATAAGACAATTAGGCCGCTTTCCTAATCAGTTCCCGTAATATTAAACAGTGTTCAAACTCAAACCTTTATTTGTTATATTTGTCATCTTATTTGGTTCAAATATTCCATGCCAAAGGCATGTCAGTAGTAAAAATGACCCGGTAATGAAGGAGTGAAGCCCCGTTAAGTATTCCACTCACTCTCCAGCCACTCATAATTACAGATTGTACTCGGAAATTCTACTCAATTATCAGGAGCTACAGATCCTCAACTCAGAGCATTCAGTGAATAACTCAAGTCAAAAAAACTAAAAACTATTTTTAAAATCAGACAACGTGTTGAGATCAATCCAGTTTTACGAGCTACTCACTATAAATAAGTGATCCGGTAAATCAATTATTACCAGAAGGATTCAGACGCTCTTTCTCAAAGTTCATAATTAAATATTTTTTTATTATTTATTGATATAATTTTTAAGTTGAAAATTTATTCTGATTTTTTTGTCTGTACAAAACCCCATTCACCTACGGACCTGTGAGCATGTTAGAAAGGTAAGCTTATCAATTCGCTATTGTCTGCCCAAACAATTGGTTTAAAATTTGGTCATTTCAATTTTGATTCATTCAATATTTGGCTGACGGAACAATTTACAATTTTAAAAAACAATTCTCTTTTTTTCAAAAACAACCATGATTCATGGACCATTGAACTTTGAATTTAGATTGCAGGCATAAGGGGAAAGTCAAATGGCAGTATTCATTCGTGCAAAATAACATTTGGAAGTTTATATTCTGATTTGATACTGATATTTCCCCGTAATTTCCGTTGTTTGATTTTTTAGCTGTTAACATTGCAAAAGTGTGTAAAAAGCAAGTTGAAAGGAATAATGCCCAATGTAAGCAGTTTTTAAGCGCTCCAAGCGAAAAGCGCGATATAAAAAGCTTGCCATCTGAAAACGCTACGCCGAAATTCTGCTAATCGCTCGTACTGTATAATGAGTTATTTTACTAATGATATTACTTGTTGTGAGTTACGTAAAATTAGGTTAGGTTAGATTAAATTATGGTAACTTAGATTTGCCGAGACGTTGACGACGTTTTTGGTGTTAAGCTTTTTCGTATCGCGTTTTTTTTTTGGTTGTGCTTTTTGTTACTCTTTTTGATGTCGCGGTTCCTGGTGTTGTGTTTTTTGGTGTTGTGCTTTTCGATGTTGCAGTTGCACTATTTGGTGTTGCGCTCTTTGGTGTCGCTTTCTTGGTGTTGCACTTTTTGGTGTCGTTGTTTGGTGTCGTGGTTTTTGGGTGGATAAAACATTTAGCCGTAATTGTTAGAGCTGTATAAAGTTAGAATCATCTCAATTGACAAAACTCAGAATCTCAACCTAGGAGGAAGAAACTCAAGAGTTTTACATAAAACTAAAATATATTTTTTGATCGGCTTTAATTTTGGGGAAAAAATTGTTTTGAAACAGGAAATTGAACCTTGAACCCTGTTGTCTCATCGCCTCCAAATTCCGGTTTGACCCGGAGGACGTATATGCAAAGCATATTAAATCCGATGAACCTGAAGTACTTCGACAAATCCCACATATTATTGAGGAGAAGCCGATTGAAAAGGAAAAAGTAAGAACTCAAGAACCGGAACCGGATGAATTGCCTGGACCAGGAGCTAAAAAACCCAAAACAGGATGGAAACGTTATATTGGGCTCTTTCTGGTTCTCATGGCCACTATGACCTACTCTTTGGCCACGCTCATTATCAAAATCCTTCACGAACATCATCCCTTTGCTGTCAGTTTCTGGAGGTAAGATGTCGTAATTTTCACTAATTTTCGATTTTTAATGTCCTCGCAACCAATAATTTGAAAAATTCACAGATTCCAAGGAATTCTGATGCCCGCTATTCCGTTGATGTTATACTTCCGGTTCGTTCAGAAGAAACCTGTCTTTGACCCGATTTGGCCATTGAATCAACCTGAGAAGCTCAAAATGGTCTTCACAATTTTGGTAAGACCTGAACCTCTTAAATGGCTCACACTAACGTTTTCTACTATGTCAATGTTTTCATTTAAATTGCAGATTCGCTCAATTATTGGATGCACGAGTACGATCTGTCATATTTATGCACTTCAATACATTAGCATGCCGGATGCTTCGATCATCGCCTTCTCCTGTCCCTGCTTCGTTATAGTCATTGCTCACATGTTGGGCATGGAGAAAATGGGGTAGGTCAGGTCAAGGTCAATACACTTTAATACAAACTTTAACAATACAATATGTTAATTTTTTACATGTTTGTATTTGTAGCTACACGTCAGTTGTGATTGCAATCCTGACACTAATCGGCGTGGGAATTATTTGTCGCCCTCCGGGAATCTTGACCATGTTTGGCGAAGGAAGTTCGGATTTTGACATGGATATGTTGGTAATTTCAAATTTTTAAACGAGCGATTATTCAGAATTTTCAATTAATTGGAATTTATTTGGGATTTCAGATAGGATGCGGTCTAGCCTTCGGCAGTATGATTTTGGCCAGCTTAGTGATGTAACTTGTCAAACACATGGACCTCAAACCTATTTAGTTAAATTAGAAGTACTAATTAATGTGTTCTATTTATTTTAGAATTATTCTGCGGAATCTACGCGAAGTTCATTTTTCCTTCATGATGACGAGCTATGGACTAATTGGAACAATTGAGTGTGCCGTAATTGCAGCCGTCACCGGTGTATTTTCTCTGCCCGAAGATCTGACCACTTGGGCACTTTGTTTTGGTCTGACTGCACTCACCTTCTTATCTCAAATATGCTTGATCTCAAGGTATGCAATTATTAAACTCTAAAATAACCCAATAAGTTCAAATTGTTGACATAATTATTTAAATTTTCCATTTGAAGTCTGAAATACGAAGAAGCGGGTCCAGTTTCCCTAGTCCAGTCCACAGACAACATCTTTGCATTCATTTGGCAATTTTTAGCCTTTTCAGTTGTTCCAGATATTTATAGGTAAGAAAAAATTTCATAATTAACAAGGCGATAAAAAACACGGTTCTGGCGCTAAATACATCAATTTTTGGCTTTGGCATTATTTTTACGACAAGAATTTCCGCCAAAATTGTCGAAAAACGATGGTAGGCGTTTCACTGTAATTTACCCGCCTAAAAGCTTAGTGCCAATTGCATGGCGGCAGCAAAATATGAACAACTAGCTGAAAGCCCGTCCTACGGACGGGGGCTACTGAGCCCTTCGTCTGTAGTATGACTTTTAAATACAAATACCCCTACCTCAATTTCCTGTTTCTCAACCAGTGACATTTCATTTTTTATATTTTTGTGCAACCCGTGGAATGTTTTCCCCTTCTTGTTTCAACAAACCCCTTCTTTCTGCTTTTCAACCCTTACCAATTCCTTCTATCACATATCAAGTTGACAATGTCATCTCAACCTCAATTCACAGCGTCTTCTCAGCGTTCGCCGTATTTCTACTTTATTTATCTAATTCCACGTTCCAACCCGCGCCGTTTTGTATTCTCGGG
>JAQFYU010000420.1:0-22713 GCA_034694905.1 Ceratophysella granulata | reverse complement strand
GATCGGATGGCTCATGCAAATCATCCGACTTATTTCGGATCGGATCGGATCGGATTGGAAAAATATCCGATCCGAAGCCAGCCTTACCCAAAACCCCATCCCAAGCTTGGAATGATTACTAAACGTGTAATTATACCTCACTAATAATCATCTCATGCATACACACAGTTGTAAATTAGCCCATGAAATTTACTGACTCGTGCTCAGGCTCCTTTCTCGTCCTCTGGACATGAATATCATTAAGTTGTGCCCAGTAGTGCCCACATTTCCGCCAATACGACGCGTAGCTACCTCCCATTCTGAGCAGAAATTGATCAAATTGATATGATTTTGAAGCATTAAATGTTTTCAATTGGGATTGGGCCTGTTCGTTCCCGGGTCTGAGCAGCACGTAGGGAATGATACACGTCCGTCATTTAGCTGGCAGGTTGAGGGCAGAGAGGGATAATTAATATTTCTCAACACTGAGTCGGATAATTAAGAGAGCTACAGCCAAGCGCGTCTGGAGTAACGAGAAAAGGATGAATGGCAGCTACGGACCTGCCAACGTCCACATACACAGGCCCAGTCTCCTTTTTTAATAATAGAGCTATCCAGTTTCATTAAGATGATGAAGTGCGATTCGGTCGACGTACTGCTTAGTACAGAAACAGACCTGCAGGGCCATGAACATTAATTCTGCTATTAGGACTACTGTAATATGACACCTGAAAAGAAGGCAGGTCAAAACAACTTGGTGCTTCGTTCTCATTTTTTACCTTCTTGGAACATGTGTTTCTCATGTGCTTTTCCGAATTTACCTCATTTTTGAATATGATTTACTTCCACTTTTCAATTGAAGACAGACGATCGTAATTCTTTCTGACCGGATACCAGGATATTGAGATACAATCTAAAATGCTTTTATATCCTGGCTAAACTAAACGTTGAAATGGTTCTGGCTCCTGGTGGCTAGTCTAGTCTAGCACTACGCAACGGATCGTATCTTCCTTCTTTAACCGAATCAAGTCGAACCAGACCTGGGTTGACGCACATCCGGACTGTAATTAAATTATAAAGCGGGAATTGCATCGAGTATTCAATGATTTATTAATTCGAATTCAGTCTTAACTTTTTTTTCGAAAATGCAATGAGGAAAATTATGCAACTGGAAAAAATAGCAATTTTGAGCATGATCCTACAATTTTAAACAGATATGGTTGAATAACAGATTTGCCGATAAAACTTGAAATTTCAAATTCCATTTTGCCATTTAAAATCAAATTTTCGCCACTGTAATCGACAAGGTTTTGGATCTTTTGTGTGAAACCCGTAATTCCATTCCATTTCTCCATTGTTTATGCTGTATCTGTAGTAAAGCTAGGTTAATGCTTGAATTTGAGTCCATTGCCTATTGTACTTTGGATTTGTGATGTTTGTTCAAGATGATGGGTTGCATTGTGAGTTGTGAGATGGCACGTGGTCAACCGGGGAGATGGCATTCCATGAAATATAATATCATTACACCTAATGAAAACAAGATATTAAGGAACCCATGGTTTTATAATGAATTCCAATAAATTATTATATTATTGTGAGCTTGACCGGTTGGGTAATATTTTATCATTTTTTCTTTTCTTTTTATTATTGTTTTTCTTCCACTTCACCCTGCTCCTCTGACTCTCCAATCTACAACCTGATATGATACGGGAATGAACTTTCCACAGAATCCTCACCTCCTGCAGAAAAACCTACCTGGCCTGCATTGTACTGTAGGAGTGCTCAAGCATTGACTCTTCACTCTTCACTGGTATGAGGAACTACTTGACTCACCTTGCCCAGTGAAGATTGCAAGGTTGGAATTGCTCACCAGTCAGGTTCAATTCCTGAAGGAGGTAAACAAGAGTGAAATAAATTGTATCTCTAATTCTGAATAATCAATAGGGATGAGGAATGCATGTAACTCTCTGGCAGCTTACATTGTTGCTCGTAGCTAATTTTTTTTTTCATCCACAAATTCTCGTCTTGCCTTTCGGATTTTGAATTCTGCTCAGGGTTTATATCATGATTCAATGATTAGTCTAATCAGTCCATATGATGATGAGATAATCCAAGAATTCAGGAAGAAGCTACGGAACATGTTTTGCATTCTCGTGTTTCAAGTTCAAGTCTCCAGTCCGGAACAGTCTGGTTTTGCCCGATTACTTTCTAACAACTCTCTGACAGCACTTCATCTCAATCCAAAGGATTGAATATCCTCAGGACATTCCTACATCAAATATCAAATCATATTCAGATTTCCTGGCACGAAATATTGAATTTAGCCAGCTCCTCTTCATAATTCTTAATTACTGAGGTGGGGTTAAATTTTAGTGCAGTCGAGATTAGTTCCGCCTCACAGAATTGATGGCAAGGGAAACTTTAAGTTTTGAGTTCTGGAAAGTTAAAATTAATATTGTTGTAACTTTTACATTATTTAGTACTGGGAGGTAATTGGGATTTTGAACTTAAAGATTTAGCTTTTTAAATACATCGAGATGAAATCCATTCATCTCGTACATACGAGGGTTCTTTCAGAATTTTTATGGCCTAAAGATTTGGGTTTGTTGAGACAATATCAATTAACGACATTCAAACTAATATACAATTGTAAAGTACGAGTATGTCAAAAAAAATATTTTAACAAAAACGAGCTGAGCAAAATCCTAGTTACTCAGGGAAAACTTTACATTCAGATATTACCACAAAGTTGCAGTTATTCACAATCTTTACTCAGAAATTTGTAAATGTGTAACTAAATACTGCGACGGCTGCAATCTACTTCGGCAATTTTGTCAGATTACTAAAATGGGGCTTAATACATATCCATGGGACAAGTAATTAATGCGCATGATGGATGGACAGGTACAGTTACATAAGTGTGGCAAAACAGGGAATTTTTGGCCCTTTAAAAGCACTTCGAAATTATTTTTAAAAGATCAGTATAGAATCAGTGAAAATGAAATTGGAAAACGTATGTTGCGCTTCTGAAAGGCTATATTGAAAAACAATAAATTAGATCATTATCTTTTACAGAATTCTCAGGTCGCAAAAATTCTGAGACAGCCCTCGTGTAGAAGTTTCTCCAAACACACTTTTCATGACCCTCTAAATTTTTCAATGAGTGGTTTTACATTACGTCTTTATATCATTTTGCTCATCTTCCTATTATGAGCTAGCTGTAAATTGTAAACTCCCTTTATGATTCCCGTAGTTTCACAGTACCACAAGGACTGAGTCGAATATGGAGACGACGCTCGTAATTAAATACAATAGGTGAGCATTGAGGTCTTAGAACTGAAGTTGTGTGGGCTCATTCCCTTCCAAATTTTATCTACCGTTTGCCTAATAAAAAATGCTACTGCTTACACTTGTAATTTTATTCCCAAATATAATTCCTAGCACTCAATACACGATTGTCAATAGTAAAATTTAAAGTAGAGGGTGAGTAGTAAACTGTTTTACACTGGTAGCTAGGATTTGTGGCTTAGGCCTGACACTACAGGGAATGAATGGTAAGGAGAGCATCGGTATTTGAACTTGGAAGATTAAAGTTGATGACACAAAAAGGGATTTTTGGCTAGCGGTGGAGAATTTTTTGGCCAGTTCTTTCCTTATATTAAACAGAATGTTTACAATGTTGGAGTATTTTCCGAACGTCAACTAAGTGGGTGCACTATGGAGTTGTGGCGGGTAGGGGAAGGGGATGGAAGAAAGGGCGTGAAAGCACATGGCGAGAGCTGGTCCATTCGTCCTGTATTGATATTGGCAAAGGACTTTGACTACTGGCAACAAAACACAAACTATTTCCTCCAACTTGAACTTCTTCCCATATTTATTCCTGCCAGTAGTTTTTCTGGCTTCTGACTGGAAAATACGCCTGGTTCAATTGGCAAGGGAAATAGGGAAATGTACGTGCTTTACATTAGTTTCGGGTCTTGGTCAGCCTTGCCAGAGAATAGGAAGCTACAAAAAAAAAGTTTGGGAAGGAACTATGACTTTCTTGTTTGGGATCATGTTGAGGTAGGTTGAGAAATCATTCAATTGCCAATCTCGGATCCAGAACACAGAATATTATTTCCGTCTTGGCTTCTTCCGTCGACCTTTCTCCCAATGAATGAGAAGGCAACAGGCCAACGAACTGAGGAGGGTACATGAACAACTGCATCTCTCGGACAATTGGATTTTACCATAAAATTATATCGCTAAGACTTACCTTGTTCTTGACTAATGAAGGCATATTCAGAATTTGAAAAAAGCACGGTTCAGAAAACAAACTTGAAGTGAAAATTTGGAAGGAGGGAATCAGCTAATAAAGTCTGTAGTAATTAGATTAATTAAAAAATTCAGGAAAACAAGTTGTTATTTTAAGTCTACAGTTAGGTTGAGTTCATGTAGTTGAAGGAGAGGCTGAGCAGTGGCACGTCCGTCCAAAAAAAGCAGAGCAATTAAAAATGATAATTATTATATGGATCTGTGTTCTGTTGGTGGAAGGGGTGAGGAGCCAGGCTGTTGAATGAAATCATATTTTAATAGGTCGTGTGTGGTTTATGTGTTACGGTCCGTGGTGTGGTGGGACTCGAACCTCATGCTTCAATTGGATTTATGATGATGAGAGATCTTATCCCTTCCCTTGGCGTTGTCGGAATTAATTGTAAGGTTTTATGAAGAGCCTTAGTGAGGCCTTGTATTTGAAGATCCAAGAATTGAAGATCTCAGAATTGTAGGGACGGTGGACATCATCCTCCGTCCGTTTTCCGCCAGTTCTACTTCACAATTCCATCAATCCTCTCTTTGTTTTCGTAGGACTGAGCTGGTCAAGGGCGAAGAACCTGGACTCGTCCCGCTACCCGATCCGCACGTAGTAGCAGACCGGCTACAAGGGAAACCAGGAACAGCACAAAAAACTAGCTACTGTGGAGACTGGAGACCTCCACTGTGAGTTTGCTGCCAATGGGTTTGGTAAGTACATTTTACTTCTTTTTCTCCTCCGTCGTCATCTCAAATTCTCGTTCTAGAATCTTAGCTTCTATTAAAATCTCATGCTTGATTTTCAAGGGTTTCTATTCTAACAAGATCGAAGATCCTAAATTAGATCCATCGATACAGACTTTTACATGGAAAAATTTCCCGTCAAGCTTTTGGGGAACGTTGCAGTTTTAGTATTGAATCTACTCAATTTTATCGCTGATTGCATCAGATTCCAGGACATCCGATTAGGGCATCAGAATAACCCAACTTAAACTGACATATAGAGTAACATAATCGCATTTTCCGGACCGGAACTGATTTGTTTGAAGATATGTGACTCTACCGATTGGGTGGATCACATATCAAATACACATTAGAAATCGCCAAGACACCGATTCAAGCATTTTTGAATCTTCTGGAAATTTAGTTTGCAGTATTTCTGTAGTAGAAACACTGTGCGCCACGCCAAATATGCAAATATACTGAGAAAATGTCACAGGTCACCCTGGATTTCTAAAAAATCTCAGATTAAGTCATAAAATTAACTTTTAAATTAAAGGGAAAGCCCAATTTTTGTAATTTGGAAAGTTTAATGTATAAATACACGCATATCTTCATATAAGGAGGTGCAAGCTCGTGCTCACAAAGATATGAGAATTTTGTAAAGTATGATTTGCAACTTGTGACAATCTTTCAAGAATTTAGTAGATGTTGAACAAATTCAGTGAAAACCAATTTAGAATCGCTGAGGCCATGCAAACTTTAAAAACCCAGAATCCGGAATTTGGAGGATTGAACGGATGACTTGATTACCTCAGGAAGTAAGTCTCCCAGCCTAAATCTCTGAGCCATGCCGGGTACTTGGAACGTGGAGTGAATTTAGGGTTAAAGAGGGTGGACTGGATTGATGAACGAGGTTTTGAGAAATGTAGGAAGCAGAAGATTTATTTGAATGACCACTAATTAGTGGGTTTGGTGGCTCTCCGTCTTCCAACCACTGAATATTCATGAAATGCTGGCATAATAATGTCTATAATATAATTATGCCCGCCTACAGGCTCTGCCCGTAAACACACGGATTGCCAAATTTTCTAAACAAACAAACCACTTATGGCCCATGGATATCATAAATTAGGGTGCAGATTATGCGTATGTGTGCAGCCAAGGCTGACTGGACTTGGGATCTGCCCGAGCCTCAACCCCTTTAAATCAACTAATGACAGACGATCTGGGAGTCTTGAGGATTATAAACTCAATAAACTCTCCTGCCCACCGCACGAGCAGGAACAACAAACCACACAGTTAATTTTTATTAAGTCTCACCTAATGACTTTAGTGTTTTTTATCTCCTCGGAATATCAGGTCTTTCCTACCGTGAAACGTCTGGGAAGCCAGGCGAAATACGAACCCCTTCATTCCCGAACTCAACCCTTCTTTCAATTTAAAAACGGCTTTTCTTAGGCCACTGCCGTGAGCAGTATTGAGTTGTTGGAACTTCCAATTTTCAGTGAAAATTGACTCCATATGGGCTCCGCTCAAATAAATATTATGGAATGTAAACCTCGAAATTCAATATTCCATTTTTTTGCACTCCCAGGTTTTAAAATGTCTTAAATTATGCATTCATTTGATACTCTTACTTACACGTGTGCTAAAAATTGTGATAGGAACTCTGAGAATATTGATGATCAGATCAGGGAACAAATTCTTATGAAAAACCATATTTTTTTTTAGGTTCGCTGCTGAATTTTAATTTGAGATTTGCACGATTCATGCGATCCTGGTTCCAATAGCTGTATTTTAGAAAATACGCTTTCCCTGCATATTTTGCATATTTTGACGTATTTCTAAACTTTGAATTTTTAATCATAATTTTGTAAGTTTGCTGCATTTATTCGAATTTTAAGAATGCTTTAGTTTTTGGTAGTTTCTCGATTTACAATTTTTAAAAAGTTTTAGTTTTGGACGGATTCTTGATTTAGAATGTTTAGAATGTTTTAGATTTCAATTTGATGTTTTTAAACATTTCTTGCGTTTTTGCAACTTCGCGAACTGGATTATCTATGATACATTTCTTTTTCGAAAAAATGCCCTTATTTTATGCATAGGATCTGTTTTGCGGTATATTTCGTGCATATTTTCACCAACTTTTAGTGCATACGAGCCTTTCCATCTGATGATGGTTACAGATGAAATATCAGCATGATTAAAGTAAAGCGTTCCTCCTCTTCTAGGTATGTCACTGTTTTCAGTTGAATCAGTTATAGAAACTCGTAATTCAAACTCACCTCACAGCTGTCGTAGATTTATAGTCGAATGACAAGATAGGTCGCAAATCGTAATCATGTAATTTGTTCAGATTTTTAATTCGACTTCAACTAATAGCAGTTCCACCCAAGAATTTGCAATTGGTGTAACCTTCGAAATCTCAACCAATGTGAATAGCTTCGCTAGTGTACGAATCTCGATGACTAATTAGCATAACGAGAGAGCAGGGTTGGAAGCTGAAGCTGAGTTCCAAATTCTGGAGCCGTCAACTATAAGTGTAACTCCGCATGGTGCCGTGTGAAGCAAATACGAAGGATATTTTGGTTGGAATAATAATCCTGACATTTCTTGCACGAGTCAGTTTTGAAATCTCCCAGCCTCTTCTGAGTGTCATTTTAGAGGACAAAGAGGCGTTTTGTGTTCTAAAACGAGACATACTTGTCTGTCCGGTATTGGGTTCTGAATGAAAGCTCAGCAGTTGTCATTACCGAAACCGAGTTTCTCCTCGCTTCAGGCTTCGTTTGCAAAAAGAAAAAAAAATGAAAATAGCTCATATGCTCCAACAACAGTCGAATCTTAGCATAAACACTTCTTCGTAGTTCATATGGTTTCGAACTCTGGTTCTACAGATCAGCTCATCCGGCCTCAAATCCTATAGAAAGTAGTCATATTTGGAGAGTCAGCCGACTGTAGCCCATGAAAGCTTTGAAGGTTTTGAGTTGAAGGAAGCATGTTTCCATGCTGTGAATTTTGGTTGTGCATTGAGCTATTTATAGTAAGTACACCTCGAATCGAATCCCATTTGCGCTGTCGTCGTCCTCGTTAAAAGGTGGAACCTGGTACAATTGCACGACATCCCATCACACTGCCTACTCCGCTTCCTTCCAGCTCTTGGTCGCTTTCTGTTGGGCTCAGGCTGTTTGTTGGAGAAGGGAGCTGAGATGCCCAAGATAAGATTTGAAGCAGTAGTAGAAGATTGGTCTCTTCTGCTTGCGTGGGAGATGAAACGCGAGCGTACTTAAAGCAGTAACTCTTTAGATAAAAGTGGAGCTGAAGGAAAGTGGTCGAGTCGTACGTTGGAATCAGGAAAGAAAGGAATTGCGGAAGAGGCTTCTCGAGCAGTTTTTCAAACAAGGAGTATTTTTCCACATCTTTGATAGAGGAGAGGAATAAAGTAGATCCACATGCAAAGAAGCATTAAACAGTTTGTTTTGTATATTGATGCTTCTCAAGCACGCACTTAGTCTCAGCTTCTCCTACAAAGAAATCATCTGAACCAGCATCATATATTATTTCCAAACAGGAATTCCATATTTGTTAGTCCAAACTCTGAAAGCCCCAGTATTTACAACAATAGTCAAAAGAGCAGGGTTAGACTTATGGTCTGCTCAAGTTTGAGGATTAGGTTCTTACGCTTCGTTATTAAGGCTTTGTTTATATGTATTTTCTTTTTCGATGGTCTTAATTTTCACAGTGTAATTTGGATTAAGGTAGATTCGATTTCGTTAATTTCTTGCACCTAGTCGAAAAATCGAATGGTAAATAATTTGTCAATTTAAAAAAATTGTATAGCCAACGTACCAACTACCAACGTAGAGCTGTGCACCGAGGCTGCTGACGGCGGCGGCGATCGAAGTTAATAAGGTAGTATTTTTATAATAAAAAAAATCATACACAGCAAGATAACAAACGCACATCGGAAATACATATTTGTAGATATTGTAATATTTTCTCAAGCATGGAAAATATATGCATGCCGCAGCCTGGCATGGCGGCGCACAACGCTAATCCAGCGAATTAGTACACAAATATGATATAGACGTGCGTGATAGAGAAATGAAATAGTGTTTTGAATCGACTCATTAAAAAGGAACCTTTTAAATTCTTAATTCATATATTTATTGATTCTAAATCACCTAGCATCTCGAAATTTGTGGGGACCAGTCGCAGAATTAAGCTATTAAGCAATTTATGGAACTGAACTTTTTTCTTATGGATTTTTCTAATGCTAATTTTGGCAGGCCTCGCCCCTGCGGCGAACTCCAGAGGTTAACAAAATAACGGCCAAATATATCAGGTCTACATTGAGCCATTTAGCTTCTTTGTCTATATTCTTCCTATTCGCCAAACTTTGAAACTTTTGAGACAACCCTCGTAGAAGTTAATAAATATTCACTTATCAGGCAAGTATTTAAAATTTTAGATTTACTTCATGCATTTTTTCTGGAGCATGATTCATGTGTTAATTTTAAAAACTGGATTTTAAGAAAGAGTATGGAATTACATTCCATCATTTTTAATAAATGTTATCAGTTTGCGTCTATATTGGAATTACCCCAATTTTAAAACAGATTAGCATACCAAGGAGTTACTTGAGCACTTAAAACCCGGCAGTTTATTTTTGTACGTCGTTAAGTTCCCTGAAAGTGGAATCCTGGTAACAAGGATTGGTTTAACTAAGGAGGCTCCAGAAATCTGTGAGTTTTTTTAAAACGGGGGGAATCTGGAGTAGGAGGTTTAGTATGTTTTAGTATTATGTAATCCTCTGAGTGTACATAATCCTTATGTATGTAAATCCATGAGACGTTCGGAATCCGAGAAAAGACAAGACAAGCCCAGAAGACAGAAATAGGTTCTGACAGTAACTTTTCCTGTTTTCGTCTCCTCCTTTTCATTCCCTTATTTCACTTTAATGTTTCTCGCTTCGTTCTCTTTGCGTGTTGGATGGGAAGACGGGATTTCGAACCAGATCCGCTAGACGACGATAGCTTGTTTTCTCATCCCTCACCAGCTCCCTGATTTCTTCCGCATGGAATCCACTACTCCGGACGTCTTCCTTCCAATTACTCAACCGTCCTAATTAGCATTCAAATTGACCAATTTGGACGATGGGCATACGGGCACGGGCTTGGGAAAAGATCTCTGACTCATTTCTCCAGAATTACCGTCAAAACTGGATAAAGTCTTCTGGATGCTCGATTTTGCAGATAAACAAATTTGGGGAGTTAAAGAAGCGTGCAATGTTCTAAATCGTTGGCAGGTACATTATGCATTGTGTACGCTTTTACTCTACATGTCTTTTGTGCTTTATCACTTGAAAACTAGAATCTTCTACATATTTATTTTTCATGTAAATTGAGGGGTCGTAATAAAAAAAAATTATTGACAACGTGCAACATGCAAGTGAGATTTCTTGAAGATTTTGTCAGATTAGGTCGTTAATTTCAATTTTACATTTAGTCATAACTCATTGTCAGGCCAACTTCTAGTATACTATTTTCGAGTTAAACTAATGAAAATGAAGCTAAAATCTAACCTCACGTTAACTTGGACACCGCAAAGAATGGCAAAACTAGGCTATCCAACCTGTAAACATTGCCAATCACCAAACTTGATTTGTGAAATTAATTTATAAGATGATTTACAAAGTCAATGCCCGAATTTTAATGGAATTTAATGGGATTTAATGAAGAAAAGGTGTCATGTGATTTAATCAAAGAAGTAGGATTTGGAAAAACGATTTCCCCATCAAATTCCATTACAACCCACTGTGATGTGATAAGAATTACTTAAGAAGCGGGATTTTCCCTATTAAGTCCATTTAAATTCTATTAAATCACAATATCATTAAATCCTATTAAATCACAATATCATTAAATCCTATTAAATCACAATATCATTAAAGCATATTAAATCACATTATCATTGAATCCCATTCAATTTAAATTTAATTTACATTCAATTTACATGTTATGTTAATTTTCCGCTTTTCAGCAATTTTCAAATAATAAAAAGCCATAGAATATTAAATTCAATTTTTAAATTACATATTGTTAGACGCCAACATCGTTTGATACAATTCAAATCATCAGAAGCGACATATAAAGTCAATTTTCTTAATTGTAAGTTTCTTCAAAATATATGTATTTAAAATCAGGAGCGTCTTGCACACAAGCAATTTCTTGCATTTTAAATCAAAAATCCGAATACAAGTCCAAAGTTTCAAAAAGTTGAATGAATGAATTGTGAAGATTTACAACTAGTTTCCTGCCAGAGCCCAAAATCAGTAATTTGTATTTCAATTCCTAGTAGGAATGAAACACTGGAACCATATATTTGTGTAGAATTGGAAGGGTGTTGAGGATATTTTCATATTTTTTGGACTCAAACCCCCATTGAGCCCTAAGTGGAGAGTTTCACATTAGAAAAGCCCGACCCAGCACCTGCAAATTATTTATGAGACTTCTTGAAGGAAATTCCGAGCATTCATCCCTTCCAACTTCTTTTATGGAAAACTCATTGTCATCCTCAATCCAATCCAACCCATTGGATCTTGGTTCTCGAATTTAGAAGGAAGCTCCAATTCAGACCCAATTTTCGCTTTTTTGTCTTCTGCCCTGCCTAATACGGAAGACAACTGCATAATAATATTAATAGAAGAACTGAACTTGTTTGGTAGAAAGGGGAGCGGATGAGAAAAAGGAAAGTTGAAGTTGGGAAGGAAAGGAGCAGAAGGGAGACGATGCGTGTGACGTGATAGAAAGAGTCATTTGATGAAGAGGCTAATCTTAATACAAAGTACAAGGAGACACGGAAAAGGGGTTAAACTTAAAGGGAAATCATAATAAGGGAAATATATACCAAATCGAGCCAGTTCAACTTGGCCACTCATTTACGTCTCTATGAAATGTTCCAACAGTGCTTGCCCAACTTTCTCCATGGTCTCATTACCGGATGCAGCGAATTTAAATCTGAGAAGCACAGGTCTTATGTCACTCGTAGTTTGAATAGTCTGGTCACTTTACATTTGTACATATCCGTGGAGGAAATACGTATGATCATAATAAGCCCCTACTCCATATCCTTCTCCCAGACTTTAATGATGAAGAAATCAAAATGGCAAGAATCCAGCTGGAAGCCTCCTGCCATCATCTCCATTTCCATGGATGTCTAGGACAATAACATCACAATGATGTGATTTTTAGGGATGAGGAAATATGATTTGCATTGGGAATGGGTTTATGTTCTCTGGTCCTAAGAACGGAGTTGGGTCTGGAGTCTGGAGTCAGAAATGTGATTTTCATTATACCTTCTGGAATCTGATTAGGTCCTGGTACATAAATTGAAATGGTATGGCCGGGTAAACTGGAGATGACAATTCGTAGGTAATTGAGGAATGGTTATCGCAATATCATATTTATTTTAACCAAATCAATCCATCCGTCCAATTCCATTTGGAAGACTACCTGAAATAAGTTTCGTATGGCTTTCCGTTTGAAAAAAGGGGAAAATTGCAATGGATTAAAGAAAACTAGCCTCTGGCCTCATTCTGGATGCTTGGTTTGAAATTAATTGAAAGTCACCAGTTCTTTAAAACCAAAAACCACCGCTATTTAACATTTTCCCAATATATATACAAGGTTTCAGTATGATTTCTTGGTTCGGACGAGTAGTAGATTGAAGAAACCATTAAAAATCTAAGATGGTTTCTCATTAATTATATACAGCTTGATTTACTTACTTCTTCATCAATTCAGCTCAATTTCAATTTAATTGGCTCAGTTTTGAGTAAATTGTGTAGTTAATTAAATTGGTTTTGCCAAAAAATTTGTAAATCAGCATGTTTGTCTTGTTTAAGCTGTGGCACTGCAATTTCTCGCTATTTTAGTGAAAATGTATGTTGAAATTGAATAGGCACTTGAATAAACGTTATTGAAATTAAAGTTGAAATAGAAAATTGATACGGAAATGAAAATCTGATATTATTTAAATTTAAATTCAAATACCGAAGATTCTCAGTACTTAACTTGAGACGAGACCGAGTCTTGCTTTAGCTGAATAATTACTCAATCTCGACCACATTGTATTATGAGAAGAGATGGAAGGGGTGAAAGGCTGATGCAAATGCAGTGTGTGTAAACTGCATTCTAGAGCACGAAACGAAGGAGAAGTAGGTGGCCGGACACTGACCTTTTTCACTGTAGTTGAACAACAAGAAAACGAGCAGCCAGAAGTGGAGAATCGTGACCTCCCCAAGGACGTTGTCGTACTCCACGTCAATTTATTACATCCCTTCTAGTCCTTGAACTTGATCTGTCCAAAAAAAAATTATGCAGAGGGAAAAGAGCTCATTATAGTTTTCCAAGTTCCCCTTTGGCCAACGAACAACGGCTTAACCCATTTACACCCCACTTGCACACACGACGCATCATGCCACTACTTGGCGAATACTTCAAGTTCCTTTTTTTCACTTCTTACTCAAATTAGTTGTTTTCAAATGGAAAGCTACTCCATCTACTCCTACACAGCTCCGAAGCCAAGTTGACCTTGCAGTTTCATATCCGTAATCATAAACTATGTTGATGTACAAGGACGCCGCTTCATGTCAGACTGGGTTTAAAGCCCCTCGTACCAAAAATTCCTAAGCACACGCTCTTGAGTGTAAGTGTTCTCAAAAAGCGGATTAACATAATTGTGGCAGGCCAAAATCCGGAATTCAAGTCCTACGAGTTTGTTTACAAAATTGCGTTCATAAATGGTTGGGGTAATTTAAATACTTTCAAGTTTTTCGACTCGAGCTGGTCAATCGAATACGCTAGAGATAAAAACGAGGGATGTTCAATAAGTAATGACAATATTTCATCACGGCTGATATCATTTCCGATTCAACATTTGCAGATGATCCAAACTTATTTAACAACCCTCGTAAAAGCTATCCCGTTTTGACCAACAAACTTATTATGAAAATCTGTATGAAATGAAGACTAATAAATTATGTTCAATTAGGTTCACAGAATGTTTCGTATATTGCTGATTTGTGCAAAGATCCTGAAAAACAAATACCGGTATCATAACATTGAGCTGGGAAATTACAAGTCAGCTGCGTGGTCATTACTTGTGTCATTACAAGCTCACTTTTTCAAACTCAGGCTCATTTGTCATGATTTGGGAAACCATGGAATTGAATCAGAAGAAACATTTACGATAGTATGTGGTACGTATGACAAGAAGGGATTGTTCCCCTGGTCCAACCTCCATGTGATTACGACTACTTTGCGGATCGTAAAGATTAGCTGCAGTTTAAGTAGGTAGCGTGTGAACTCGAAAAGCATTCCAAGGAATGAAACCGGAATTGAGTGTGTGTGGATTACTCTTACTTCAATCTGAGGCTTTTGCCTGCCTGAGTTGAAAGAGTTGCATTTTTGCCTGTTGTGCAGAAGAAGTTTGGCATGAGGCAGTAAGTGGATGGAGACAGGGAAACCCGTAGAGGTAACCCAACACCTTGACGACCCAAGAATGCAGTTGTTGATCTTGGTTGGTTGAGGAGGCAGGAGGAGGTGAGCGGATGACCAGATGATGTGGACATGGAGTGGAATGTGACTGTGTGGGTTGATTAGTTCACTACGCATTCCGATCCACCTTTTTACAAATTGAATTGGGTGATGATGAGTGGCACCGGTTCAGGATGTTGTTCAGACTCCACGGATTTAATTAGCCCCACTACTTAGTCTCCCCTCTGCACTTAATTCCAAAACGAATCTGTCCACCTCCTTCCGTCAAGAACGGATTACTTCCAAAATTTGTGATGAGTAAATGAAACTAGGTGAGAGGCGATTAGGCAGAGTCTAATCAGAGGTAGATTGAGATGTTCGAGGCACGCAGGTGGCAGGTTCATCTCAGCAGCATCTCCCTTGTAATTTGACAAACTTTGCTTAACTTTCCTTCGACTCTTGTACATATTGTGAACTTCGGATGCAGAATTTATAGCAATAAGGCGAATTCATATGGTCTATTTAAAGTAGATAAAATTTATTACTAAAATCGCCTTGATTCTTGAAAACTTCATATGGTCCTGAAAAGTCACGTCCATTCGTCTGCTTTTAGGGTGGATTCAGTAGTTTGTGTTCCTTTTTGGTAGAAATACTATGTTGCATTCGAAATACAGGGCCAAGAACTTCTGAAACAACCCTCGTGGTTTTGCTTCCGCCTTTCTACGTCATATGCGTACTTACATATTTTTTTCAAACTGAAATAGTTCAAAATGCATGAACATGAGCTATATTGTCAGTGTTAAGAAACATTGGATAAAATCATATAATGGAAATTATTTCATGAGCATATATGTAAACTTTAAAAAAATACTGTGCAACATGTGATGCCTCCATAGCTGCAGCAAAATGTGAGCTCATGCGTTTCCTATATTGACAGCAACAAATTATTTGATTTGATTATGTATGAAATAGATGCAGCGATGCTTAGCATCTTTCTTTACTCTACTATTGAGATGTGATTCCACACATGGGAAACGGCAAAGTCCGGCCATTTTGTAAATGTGATGGAAGCTGGTGTCCGAACCTGCTTCACCGAACATGAAATGAGTAGTTTTGATGAGGAGAGAGATTTCTTTTGGGAACAATCTGACGCTTGGTCTGTTGGTATTCCGTTTGGTGAAACCCAGTCAGCATAATATAATATTTCTTCTTATATACTTTTGATCCGGAAGGGGAAGAAGTTTCTCTAATCGATTGCACAATTTCCATTCTTCGTCAAGATACATGGCTGATCCGAAGGGATAAACGCCTTGAAGAGGAAAGTCACAACTAGACTAAACCCAAACATTGTTTTCCTTGATCTGCCTGAATTCAGAGAAAACTAAAGTTTTGAACTAGAAAGAAGACATAAACGGATTCTTCTTCCACTCGTGAAGAGGGTGACAGATGTATCCATTCCAGACAAAACTTTAGCTTCCTTTTTACAATAACATATTTCTTGTATTGGATCAGATGTGTAAAATAAAAGTATTAGTAGTTTGAGAAACATTTTCTCACTGTGTCCATCTTTACTCTAAATTAGAATCTTGAATACCAACTTGAGCTTGATCATCGAGTAGAGCAGCAATAAACAGTTTCGATACTCAAATACACGCTTCGATATCGAAAAATTAAGTCCTTGATATACAAGCATGTCAGTTAAGTTGCAAGAACGCCGTATATGTTGAAAAACATGAATTTGCAATCTTGATTGCAAATTCATGTTTTTCAGGCTAGATTTTTGACATTTCCAAACAAACCATAGCCAAGGACTAAAATGCTTAAACAAATTAGAATTATAAAGTTACTTCAATGGAAAATGTATTAAAAAACTTCGAGATATGAAATTGTAAATGTTTAAAAATACATAAATGTGTATCAAAATTAGGAAAAGAACATTGAAACATGTTTAAAAATTCAAAAATGTGCACAAAATTAGATAGTCATGGAAATATGTTTAAAAATTCAAAATGTGCTCAGAATTATAAAATCATTGAAATTATATTAAAACTCCAAAATGTGAACAAAATTAGAAAAGCATTGAAATAATGTTTAAAAGCTTCAAAATGTGCACAAAATTATAAAAACATTGAAATATGTCTAAAAACTTCAAAATGTGCACAAAATTAAAAAATCATTGAAATATGTTTAAAAACTCCAAAATTTTCACATAATTAGAAAAGCGTTGAAATATGTTTAAAGTATTCAAATTGTGCACAAAATTAGAAAAGCATTGAAATTATGTTTAAAAACTTCAAAATGTGCACAAAATTATAGAAACATTGAAATTATGTTTTAAAACTTCAAAATTTGCAACAAACTTAGAAAAACATTGGAATTGGTTTAAATAAAACTCTACATTGTGCACCAAAATTAGAAGAACATACAAATATGCAAATATGCAAACTACTACTAAGCTTCAAATTATGTGAAATACGCAGTATATAATTTGGTTATTGAAACCAGGCTGGTGTGACTCGACGAGACCTTTAGCTTTAAAAAAGCCACAATTGGTCCTCAAAAATGGTTTTTGAATAAAATACCATTCCTTATAGTAATAGTAACTCAAAAATTTGGATAACTCAACCTAGGGTTGACAAATAAATTCAAATGCCAATCGAAAGCATAGATTGGTGTAATGGATTACTTACCAATCAATCGTGGACTGTCGCCGTTAAAAAATGTTCAAAGATGAAAAATATACATTACGGTTCTTACAGTAAACAAACCGTATTTTGCGTGCATCATTGCTGAAGGCTCAGGATCTCCTCTTGCACAAACCAGGATTTCTTCATCATATTTTCTCCCCAATTTTTTTCGCATCGTCATTCACTAATGAGCTGGAACGTACATGGTATCGTTTTCCAACGTGTTGTACATTTGAGCCAGACCTATTATTTTGAAAAGGGACCGAAGCGATGTGCTAGCTAAAACGTGATTCAAGAATATTAAATCAAGTCATTAAATGGGTTTGTTCGTTTATGTAAATCCGGAGTTTAATAGGCTCCAATTGGATGATTAATGTTGAATAATGAGTAATGTCTGTTATTGCGTGTGTCAATCTTCATGCGGAAGGCTGGCAATGGGCAAGACTGACGTGAAACTGTGTGGGTTCGAGATTGGAGCGGCCTAGGTAAACTGCTTTTCTTTGGGTCATTGGACGGGGATTTAAAAGGACGAGTCTTCCTACGTCACGCACCATTTTGTTTACTTGACCTTGTGACATGATGGTACCTCTCCTCCGCATCTGCAGCAGAGCTTCCTAATTTATGCCTCTTGTGCCCAATAAATAGACCCAGGGGAATGTCGTATTTAAATCCTGAATTATAGGCTGCACTACTTCCTAAATTCAAAGGAACATCTTGAAATTCTAGAAACTGGGTAAGAGGGATGAGTAGGGAACGGCTTCTAATGCATAAACATCTTCCACCTTAAGATTTCGACGATCACACCATTTTATTTTCAAAAACAAAATTTTACACTATATATTTTGTGCTTTTAATGCACATTTGCATAGTTTTAAGGTTTTTTAAATTTTAGTACATATTTCTAGACATGTTTTTGCACTTTTAGTTCATATTTTGGCACTTTTTGAGGGTGTTGTTTCAATCAAATTCGATTTCTACGGAATCCAATTTTTTTTTTAATTTCGAAAATTGTCGTATGTTGATTTTAATTTGATTTTTTTCAAAATTTATAAAGTTTTTTTACAATTTGGCTGGCTGATTTTCTATCAAGACTTTATATTTTCGAAATTTAACTGCTTAGTTTTTTGATAAGGTTTTTGTATGCATATTCTGGCATTTGTATTGGATATTTCCGTGAATATTTTGACCGATTTTAGAGCATAAAATCCATACCTTAGTGATAAGACGAGCTACATGGAATTTCACAGTTTTTCAGTGGAAGGATTTATGACTTTTTGTGGGTAATCTGTAGTCCTGATTGAAATTATCTATTTTATGATCACATCAGATAATCGGAATGAATTCAGAATTCCGTTTGATGTGGAATCTAAAGTGTGAAGTGCTCAAGGAACTAAAACAAGTCACGACCGGATTGTATTAGGTCCTTTGTCGACTTGAAGGCCGCCAGGTTGGGTGCATGCAGCCTCATGTTCCCAATCCTTGTTTGCTAATAATATTCCGCTAAACAACTTAAGAGCTACAACTCATAAATAGTTCATTGCTTATCCGACAACTGCAATTACATAGAAAGGTAACGAGTTTGAGGAGCATTCTTCACCTAGGTCAGTGGCCCTTGAGTTGCGCCAACGAATCCCAATCACCAATTAGTTGGAATTACAAAATCGTGGCATATTTTTCTTGTCATTCCAGTGGTAAGGCTCTTCTGTTGACAATTCGGCAGGAATTCATTTCATGCGCTTAACTTATCTAATGTTTTACCTTGTACTTGATACGACACACGTTCAATCGTTATCAAAATCAACTAAGGAAGCCAATTTTGAACTTTATATGCTGTAAAATTATTTATTTCTGCATAAATCAATAGACACGATTTTTAAAAAGCAATTTTCTCAAATGAATTTAATTGCTTACCACTATTTTTTACAATACTTCAAAGGGCATCCATGACTCGACACGGGTATAGAGCTATGGTTTGAATTTGAGGATTTGAAATGGGCCTCCTGGTTGGTGGACTTGACTTATTGACTCTGGAATTGGTTGAGGATGGAAGGATATTAAGGCTCGTAATTTTAATTAATGGTTGTAAGGGAGGGAGAAGGGTTGGTTCGAGTCGAGTCCGTAAATCAGGAGTTCCTGGCGTCCAGGATGGACAGAGTCCGAGTCTCCATCCCTTGTCCATGTTCCATGTCACCCTGTGGTGAACTATGCTCCTTTTATGACTCCTCCTCGCCTTTCACCCAGCCGCATCCGGTGAAGCTTTCTCTTCTTTCTTCAACACACACACACCAATCCCAACTCAGATCTACACACACCTATAATGTAGCACAGCTATCTCCCGCAACCCGCAACCCCATTTTGCTATGGACTGGACACACTGTCTCTTACACAAGACTGATTTAAAGTTCTTCTGCTCGGGCTCATTCCAGGCAATAAAGGTTGGACACGCTAATTGTCCCTCCTTCGAGGAAAGGAGCACCTTGAACGTTGATCACTTTAAATTACATATATCTGATAAAAGCACTCCTTTTTCCTATTTTTGTAGTAAAACTAATTTTGGTAAAAAAAGAAGGAATATATCCACGACTTGCTGAAACAGAAAAGTTGAAGGGCAGTTTTGAAATAGTAGAGGAAAAAATAACACCTTTGAATTCGAATGATGACAATATCAAGAATTTAGGTACATCAACATGCAATATTTTTCCAATTTTACCAATTGTTCAAAACGTGCGACAAATATGGCTAATTTAATGCCAAACTTTTGAAAAAATCTCAAGTACCTTCATTTTTAACACAATATATAGAGTGCGGATTAGTAGTCCTCTACTTTGAAGAAGATTTGCACTGAAAAAATTTCCGTACCATATATAATAAATTATTTGGCTGTGAGCTTCAGCTCACTACCAATTTTAATGCCTATCTAATAAATATATATTATGTGAATAAATTTATAATATATATATAAATTATTATTAGCATGATCATGAGCTTATATCTAAATAAAAAATCAGAAGCAGAAAAAAAATGCCCAATCAATTATTTAATGAAATATTTCGTAATGAGCTCAAGGCGCTCACTACAAAAATAATATTTATATTTGTTATTTATAATTATAACAATTATAAATATATGTAAATGTATATGTAATTTATTTTTATATGCTCACAAGCATGTGCTCACAAGCATGTGCTCACAAGCACGCCAAAAAATTTCCGTACCATAGATTAATGGGGCGCTGTTTTTGAGCTTGCTAGGAAGCATTGGATGCTCATGAGCTTATATTGGGTAGCTTATGCTCATGAGCTAGCTGAGAAGCATTGGATGCTCATGAGCTTATATTTTGAAGTATAATCAAATATTTAAAATTTGGAATTATTCAAAAAACAAGTATCTTGTTTAAGGCTTAGGATCCCCTTTTTTATAAGTTTTAGCTCAAAAACTAGCAGCCCCATTAATCTTCCCACTATGGTACGGAAATTTTTTCAGTGCAAATCTAAATTTTAACTTTGCTACGCAAAGTTAAAATTTAGATTTGCAATCTTTTACATTATGCTATTCATTAATTTACATCAAATTTTTTATAAAAATTTGAACAACTTTTCCATTATTTGTTTAATATCAATAATTATTTAAATATACGGCTCATGATCGGCTTATTAATCTCCTTTCTATTGAATTATAGTATCATCAGCCTATTAAAATTCTGCATATAATTTGCTCATGATTTTAATTAGTCTGTTTTTAAAATTTGCTCATGAGCCTAAATATTTTCTATTTCATTATGCTCATGAGCCCAATTAGTTTATATTTGAATATGCTCATGAGTCTAAATATTTTCTATTTCATTATGCTCATGAGCCTAACTAGTCTCTATTATAAACTTGCTCATAGGCCTAAATAGTTTCTACTTTTATATGCTCATGAGTCTAAATAGTTTCTACTTAAATATGCTCATGAGTCTAAATATTTTCTATTTCATTATGCTCATGAGCCTAAAACAAATTTATGTATTTGAATATGCTCATGAGCCTAATTTAATATTTATTTAAATATGCTCATGAGCCTAAATATTTCCTATTTCATTATGCTCATGAGCCTAAATAGTTTCTACTTTTATATGCTCATGAGCCTAAATATTTTCTACTATAAACATGCTCATGAGCCTAAATATTTTCTATTATAAACATGCTCATGAGCCTAAATAGTTTATATTTGAATATGCTCATAAGCCTATATAGTCTTTATTTAAGTATGCTCATGAGCCTATATAGTCTTTATTTAAAATATGCTCATAAGCCTAACTAGTCTCTTTTTAAAACATGCTCATGAGCCTAATTAAATCCTATGCATGTTTAGACAACTACGGGCTCACGAGCATAATTATTCTAATTTCCATTGCAGTGCAAGAAGACCCAGTATCCAATAATTATGCTCCATTTGAGTTATAAATGCTGAAAGTAGGTTGAGAAATGTTTTGGATATTAGAAGCAGACGAAACGTAGTTAATTAGATTACTGAAAATAAACTGCAAGAATTAGGCTTGCATGGTCACTGGGAATAATTCGAACAGGGGAGAGAATTGGCAAAACTTGACACTTAATCCATTTTTGCAAGTTTAATTTTATTTGCCAAATATCGCTGTTGCCGGAAATATTCTTCCATGTCAACTATAGTTTACAATACCCCCATCCCCCTCCATCTCAAAAATGTTTCTAAATCTGCTGCAATAAGGAGAAACGAAATGGATCTACGACATAGACACTTGGGTTGAGTATATGTTTCCAATCTATGGTTTGTGAGCCGATATCCCATACGGAGGACGAGAATACAATCAAGTGGATGATTCTGGTTTCCTCTCGGCCTGTCTGTCCGTCGTGTCAAGTGGCTGTAGGTGGAGAAGCCTCCTTGTTCCTGGAGAAAGCGGAGAGAACCCAGGAACCGTCGTCGTCTCCTTCTGTCCATCAAACTGCTTTCTCCCTGGAAAGACAGTGCAGAGGTTCCAGAGTCGTCTGTCTGGACGGCTTCTGTCTCGACCCTCCTGGACTGAGCCGTATACGGCCTGTCTGCGGCTCCTTTCACTTTTTTCCCCTTTCAGGCAGAACCTAACGAGAGCTGATCGGAGGGAAGAAAGGAACTTGGAACTTGATTAGCGGCCGACTAATATCGAGATCACGTTGGGAGGAAAAAAATCCGATCTATCAAATCCAAACCCACAACCCCACTTCCAGATTTCGGCATTGAAAGAAGATCCTCACCGCTGAATGGCAATTGTCCACTTTCCTATTCTTGGATCATGTACTGTATTAAGTAGTACTCCAATGTTACAAATCTTGAATCTGATTTCGCTGAAACCGGGCACTTCTGTACTTTGAAGTTTAACCAGGGAGGCTGAACCCAGTAACTGTGTTCTGTTCAACGCTAAATCTGTACCAGGGATTGTTAAGTAAACAATATTTTCCAAATATCCAGCAATGACTCCAATTTGTGTGTATTTGTCAGGT
>JAQFYU010000419.1:0-22722 GCA_034694905.1 Ceratophysella granulata | reverse complement strand
CCGAAGGTCTCTACTGTCAACAATGGAAATGCTCTTCCATTAGAACGATGAACTGTTAAACATACGATCGGGGCGGATTTGGATGTATTGGACTGCTGGTTCCCGAATGTGTTCCTTGCGTACTCGAAGAATCGTCTCCAAACATCGAGGCAGTGGATAGGTCGCCAAGGAAGAGCCTTCGCACAATCGAGCGTCGGTACCAAGCTTTTGGGAAGGCCAAAATTTCCGTGAGGCGCCGCATATCGTACTTAAATGACGCAGACCCAATATCCACGATTGCTGCAGAAATTATAGGAGTTAAGAATGCGTATTACAGAGTTTCATTGCATTCTAGTCTAAATGACCAATTTGCATGACATACTTGAGAACCGGATAGCAGCTAAGTGCTGCTCTGTACTATTTTGATGGAAGCCTTTCCCGTCGCCCACATTTGTGTTGGGTACAGTCGTAAAATGTATCTTCCGACTTCTGGATAGATGAAACTTGATAAATTCTACATTCATACTGACTGAATCCTTCCGCTCGTTGTCACTCAACGGACTCCACTCAGCTGCTGGAATAAAATACTTAGTCAAAACCTTAAGCTTTCTGTAGAACTAAGTGGAACATTATTGCACTTTTACCAGATTTCTTTGCCGCACCATAGGGATGGAAAATGTATAATGAGAAGTCCGACAGGCATCCCGTTACACTTAATCCTCCAACCGCCAGTTGTTGATTGTCCTTATCCTTTGAGATGCTTTCGTTCAGATTTTTTGATTTTAATTTGGAAGCTGGGAGATTTGCTCGTCCAAACACGCTGAAATTCATATTTTTATTAATTAACGATGACTGTATGACAAATGACAGCACGTTTTGATTAATTTATCGAAGAGTCTTTACTCATTATCATCTTCGGCTCTCTTGGAAGAAAATACAATATCCAACGAAGGAAGGCGAAGCATGCATTCAACTCTGGAAACTGGTTGACAAGAAAATCGAAATGTGGATGGTTGCATGTGAAAAAACACAATTACGTCCACAGGAAACGAAGCATAGTAGGTGCTTGCCACTCCGCTGGCGGCATCTGTAAACACATACAAAGGCATTCATTTGCATAACTTCAACTCTAGGTAGTAAAGTACTGGGTATTACCAGACTGACCGTTGTTGGCAATGCTATTTCCATCAAAACTCTTCTGATTGTCTGGCAAGGGGATTGGTTCCAGTGTTTGTTCCAAGAAGTCAAGAATATGCGGACTAATAATTGTTTCTTCCGGAACAGAATGCAGCGTAATCCATGCAAATAGACTTGCTTTTTTCGTTCCACCTTTGCGATTGAGCAATGACTGACTCAACCCACCAATAGTTCCACTGCTACTTCCAGAATCTGAGCGCTCATGAGTGTGCTTAGCGGATCCAGACAAAACTGACGAATCTCTTTCTTTGTCTTCGTACAAGATGTGGGAATCATAGTGGATCTAGATCAGATAAAAATACATGGTATCGCGTATACAAGTATTGGAACTGAGAAACAATCCAGAAGATCTCTGACTTTCTCACCTTCACGTCTAAACCAGGAATATGAAATATCGTGATATCCGTAGCCGCAGCTCCAAGGTTTCCAAACGGAGACTTTAGTCGATTAGAAGATGGAATGGGACGAAGTTTTCTGGAACCCAATGGACTACTACTCACGTGCAGCAGGCCTTGGTCAAAGCCCGACCCACTTCGCTCGCTCTTTTTTCTATACCTGAATTTACATATTTTTATTATAAATTCTCATTAAATTGAATTTTCTAAGTAGAAAAAATAGTAATTATTACATACTTTGTATCGGTTTCTTCATCTTTCGCCTTAGTGTGCAAGGCACATTTTCCACTATTTATGAACACTTTGACGTCCAACTCAAGGTCAACATTTGGCTCCAGCGCTTTGTGGGAAATTGAACTTCCTGGTGTCATTTGCCCAACGTTTTTGCTTTCCGACCTAAATCATAAAAGTAGTATCAGCGTTTAAGTTCTAAGGCGGTACCACTTATTATTCTTTACCCGTCAGGATTCGTAGGTGGTTCTTGATCAAGCCAAACTCCAATAAATTCTTCCTCATCTTCAGGCGTCGTGGCGCTATCAACGGAGTATTGCCTGGATTGAAAAGAAGGACCGCTTTTAAAACCGGAATGGCAAATAATTTGGATTTCAACATTTTCTGTACTGAACCGTACGAAAGTCACTAATACACTCTAAACCGTGCTCAACAATTCCACTTCCCAGGAAACTTTCAAAGCGATATCAGCTAAGAGCTGTTTCATAATCGAAATAAGAATTTACAAGTAGTTCAGTAACTATCAATTCAGGAAGTACTCAATTCATGCATGAGTGTCAAAAGATTGGACTGTCATATGAAATCTCAGGATGTGAAAATATTACATGCGGTGTGGATAGATAGAATTTATTTTAAATAGAATAGAGGTATACACTACTTTCGCATACCAAACCACTACACGTTAACCGATATTATTTCTACAGATACATATTCTACGGATTTATGAACAATGGTTAAGTACCGCTGAGTCTCTCCGAATGTCACTCTTTGCTTGGCCCTATTGTATCGAAGAGAGGAAGACCTCGAAGGACCTTCACGTGGTGAACTCTCGGAACTTGGCGTCGGGACGGGTTCAACAGGGCTACAAGACATTATGGTTCCCATGAATCTAAACTCCTTGATTCAGAAACGTGCTTCACGCTCGCCAAAATTAAGATACACGTTTGCATTCAAATCGGACAGCTACTACTTAAAGGTCTAGTTTATGTAACTATTGTAAAATGAAATAAATTGAACTCAAGACATGAAGTTTCTAATCTACTAGAAATGAGGTGCAAAGTAAGCGCGTGCAAAAAAAAAAACATAAAATAGATATGAAACCCAATGCAAATGCTTGAATCGTTTAGAACCAACATGCAAACAAAACACAGACGGATGAAACATTAGTCAATATAACCACTTGTTAGTTTGTGGGATAGCTGTAGAGCATAAGATAAATCATAACTCAAGGATGAAAGAAACACTCATGCTACCGATTACCGCTGCGTTGTTTGTAAAAGTTTGACAAGACAGAAAAATAAAACAAAGAAGCACATGCTTGGCTGACCTATTATTGTAACACTTAGTGTCTGATTCCGGTGTGGTAACAGCGAATGACTTTGACCTCATTTGAACAGGTTTTGAAGATCCGAGTCCTAATTTATCCTTGATGCTGGACGCTTTTGTGCTTTGTCTTCTAAGTTTCTTAATCCAATCTCTTCTAAAATCCTGGGAAAATGGGAAATAACAAATATGCATGAGATAGTGCAAATTACGTGCAACATGTAAAAGTACTCACTTTGTATGCAACGGTTTCAAGTTCTTGCAATTTCTTGCGCTCGTCTTCAATTTTCAATTCGGAAGCACCAGCCTTTTCCAACTCTGCAATGAGACTAACTCGTTCTTGCATTTCCTTTTCCAGAAGGCTTCTCTTCTGTCGAGGGCCCATGGACGCATCAAAGGGATAAGTGTTCATGGTGTCATGGGCTTGACTTTTTTGTCGTCTTAGTACGACGGATTCCTGTGTAAAAGAACGTACTTTTTACCAGGTCTAATGCATTGATAAAGATTCAACTCAGTACTTACTTGAGACATGGATCTAGTGGTATTAGGTAAACCGCCAAAGTCTGGGAGGTCTTGAGACAGTAAAATGTTTTCTCGTTCCAACAGGTCTTCGTCTTCTTCTTCTTCTTCAAATGCGGCTAAAGTTGTGAGAGTGTGCCCAAGAGCGGACAACTGCTTGCCAACGTTTACATCAATATGCATGTCCACTCCTTCCATAGACCATTGTACATTGAGGAACCACTTTGCATTTTCTGCAATTGAAACAGGTGAATTCCTAGTGATTGTTCTAGAAATTGATATAGGTACTCTTAATCATATACATATGATATTACCATTGCCAGACTGCTGATGCAAGGAATTCGTTCTGGAACAGACTTCGTAGGTTCCTTCCGATACTGAACAGTAATTTAGAACAGTTGGATCCGATAGATTGGGCTTCCAGTCGTCCATAGAAACCATATCGTCGGTGAAGCGGAAGCACAATCTAGTGAACTTTCCTTTACTCACCAGCGATCCAAAACTACAGGCCGAAATGCTGGTGCTTTCCAAGGTGACCACAACGGCACCACGATTCTCTGATTCAACTCTTCCACCCCAGCTCTAGAATGGTTCAAAAAACGTAGACACTACTACATTACAAATTACATTCACAAAACTGATCGATTAACTTTGGTAAAATCTTACATGTGGGGCAGGATTCAAGGGGATCGATATACCCATGTCTTCCACAGTTAATTGAACAAACAAAATACTGGATTGTTCGTTCAAAGCAGACGGATGTGGGCGATCAGCAGGCTAAATTAATGTACGAATTATGCATAAATACGAGTATAAATTAAAGTCGTAAGGAGTGAGTGCAACTGAATGTTTTGGTACCTGTTGAAACGGCATTGCAGCTAGTACTTCAGTGTTCAATGAACTCCGCTGATCATTCCAGTATTCATAAGCATTTTTGTAGTTTAACCAAACGAGAATAGCTTTATCAACTGCTACAGGTTGTATATAGATTAACGGACGTGTTAGTGTAATTAGTACAACTTCCTTCTCTGCATCTCCGCTCACTTCGTCCGACATGTCGTTCTTCAAATCTGTGACAGAGATTCAACAATTTTCATAGCTCTAACTGTTTCACTCTTGTAGAAAATGTTCTTGAAATGATATTGCATAGCTTACCGAAGCGGGTTTTGAAAAAGGCATACTGTTGATACTCGGATTCGGCTTCTTCAAATACCATATTCCTGATGAGCTGTCCTAAACTGAGATTAACGTCGACTTGGGCTTTGACGAATACTTTATTGTTGAAGGTAGGCTGACGCGGAGTTGGATTCGGATGAGAACCAGAGGAGGACATTGTGCTAGGTGGCGGAGCTTTCCCATGAGTCATTCCTTGCACTCGATTCGACATATGAAATTCTAAAGGACCAGTTTCCAAGCGAACGGCCGTATTCGTCGGAGTTGTTGCGGTGATTTGGATACCCTTCACAAAAGTTACCATTTTGATTAGGAAATTCATAGACAGTTGGATATTTCTAAGATGCAACATACATGAAGCTGAACCGCAAGTGTAAAGAGTAAACTTCTTAAAGAACTAGGACTTTCCTCGTCCCACAATGGCACTGGCTTGTCACCGCCTGACATCTTCAAAACGACTTCATTCACTTCTCTCATAAACACCTAAGCAATTGAAACCGTACAAAGTTAAATTTAATGTGTTCAGAATTCAAATTATTTACGCCATGATGTGTCAAGTTAAACCTTTTGAACGAATACAAGATGATTGAGTAAGTCAGTCGTAAGACAATGCTCGAAGGATCCAATCTCCGCTGATGCACTCAAATAGCTGCCATGTCTGAGCACAACGCCTTCCATAATTGGGGCGTCTGTTGAGCTTTTACTATCTTGTATATACTCCGCAGATACATCAACTTTCGGTAATGAAATGCTCGCCGCTGATGGTAGGTTCGCTTCTGATATCTACAAACATATCCAAGGGAGTGAAGTTCTTTTATTTCATTTACAATAAAAACCTCGGACTAGCGGTATATGTGTAGAATACACGGCCGCTTATCGCCGAATGATATTTGTTTTACCGTAAGTTTTGTTGTGAAGCTGAGGGTGTGTGAAGGGAGATGAATTTTGAATTTAGCTTTGCTCCCGGTCACACCACAACTTTTGACACTATCCATTTTGTACTGAGCTTGAAGGGAAGGTAGAAGTGCGGCAGTAATACTCAAACTCTATAAACAAGCAAGATTACAGTTATGATAAGCTATATCTGGGTTTTATATCAGTTAAATCAACATTTGTACCTCAACCAGCACCGTGAATTGCATTACTAGTGGCTGGAAGAACGCATTATCCAAAGGTTTCTTCGACTTCTCTGGAATTACTGGCGGAACCGTATGAGAAGGCAAATGAGGAAGATGGGCCGCAAAATCCATTTCGTCAAATGTGGTTCCTCGAGAAATTCGACTTATTGTTCGATTTACCCGAAATTCCTTATCGAAAAATAGGTATTGCTTTAGCACCATATTATGTATTATACTTCAAAACTTTGACGTGGACTACAGTACAGTACATCATTGGTATGCACCAAATTCATAAACTCTCTCACTTGCAAAGTATTGGAGAGCTGTTTTGTGCTTCTCGTCATCATTCCATGCAAAACGACAGGATGTTGAGGAATGTCAATATTGACTGGTCCAATTGTTAAAAGAGCCGAGTTCTTATCCTTTGATCGCTTATTCACACTTGAGTATAGCAGTCCAGACTTGGAGATGTTGATTTTCACAACAGTTCTATTTTAAATAGAGGAGATTATTATTATTAACATTATTTCGACTGCCCATGCTACTACTCAACGAATACCATATGCACGTACTGTTGGCTCGGAGCAACACCTTCAAGCAAGACAATCATAGACTGACCAACATGGCCAGTAAGTGACAGGTCAATGGCATGAGGTTTTAGTTTCTTTTTATAAGAAGTCGTGGCTTGGAGATTGAGAATTTCTGCTTCCAACTTGAGCCCACTCAGCGAAGCCAAAAGCCTTGTTCGTTGAATCCTGGCGACACCAAAGATTGAAAGCCTCGGAGTTTCAAATCCAAACTCCCGTTGTTTTTCTAGCGAACTGGTTGTATAATTGAGATGAGTAGCTCCTGATTCCAAAAACACTCCTCTCTCCATGTCTTCAAAGTGGTCTTTACCGTCTGATAGTTTGCTGGAGTTCAATCGAAGAACTCGAGGATGATATGGTTCTCCAGTCTCCGACAGCACAGCTTGTCTAGTCGGAAACAATTATTCAACAAGCACTATCATATATTGTCGATCTGGAAACTGCGTATGAGGAATAATTCAGAAATACAAATACTAGCGCGAACCTGCTGTTTATAACCGTCTTCGTTTCAGGTCTCGTTCCATACAAATCCAAGAGATAGTAAATTGTCTTCCAACAAGTTGGATTTGTTACTGTCTTCATTCCAGTTTGAGACCCGGTGATCTGTGCTTTGATTTCAGGAAATTCTACACCGCGCAACGAAGTCGGAGTTTGTGAAGCGCTGGAGTTTCTTATTGTGCCGTCAAGTACTATTTTTGGTCCTTAAAGAATCAAAATGTATGATGTGAATATTGCCAAAATCAAACTACATATTCCAACTTTCAACTCATGAACGCTTAGTCTACGATATTACCTCGAACAGACTTGAATCTTTGTGCAAAGCTCTGAGTGCGACTCGTTGATGCTTTTGCAGAAGATGTTGTGGTCATCGTATTAGTAGCGTTATTTGTAATGGGAGTACTCTGAAGAGGTTGGGAAAGATCAGACGGAAATTCGATTTTAGAAATCTTAAGTTCAGGTCTTCGGGTTGGACGCCTCAGTTGATCTGGAATGTCGGATCCAGACGAGCTGCTATTTTTATGAATAACATTTGAATCAACGTTCTGAGTTGGCCTTTGCTCTCGTAACTCCATTTGCGTTTCTCTGACATTTTGAAACATTGTCGTAATTTGATGCAGCAGTCTCAGTAGAGGCATATTGACCTGCAAAGCACCAACAGATAAATGCGTATCGTTCTGTATTTATCAGATTTCGATAGGCGTCTCCTTAATCTCAATAGGCATATTGGCGGAAACCAAGTCTTACCTGCTGTGAAATGTAGTCAATATTGAGACTAAATATAAGAGCACTTTTCGCCTGTTTCTTCCAATAGTTACGCGAGTAGTAAAACATCGACTTGTTGTTCAGAACATCCCTTGAAAAGTCGGTTGATTTTTGAAAGTCCCCTTCCAACCCAATCTTTTCGCAAAGAAACGCAGGAGTTTCCGGTGGAAGATTAAGTGCAAATGTGCCTAATATTTGATAAAATAGAAAATTTTCACTTTCAAGCTAAAACGAATATTTCAATAATGCAATTAATATTGCAACCAGAAGATTAGCTCACCTGCCGCTTTTGTCTTCAGACTACCACGACCAATTGATTTTCCTTCGCTCTCCACAATATCAATCCTGAGCAAATCGATTGCAGCTTTGATGGACATGTGCGACCCCCAATGATCGAAGTTGTAGCCGATGATTTGTTCTGGCATGAGGCCCATACTTGTCAAAAGTGGCTGAAATATTACATGGGCGTCAAGGAGCATTAGTGAAGGATGTTGCGGAAACTTTGAATGTGCTCCCAGTAGCAAACTTTCTTCATGACTCTGTTCCGAAAGCAAAGTTCCGATCTTTGGATTCTGAAAGAGCATCACAATAAACAACAATGAAGCATCGACCTGAAGCATTGATAGCAGGCAGAAGGCTGTTTGAATTTACATGAACATCGTTATTCGCATCATTTGAGTTGTGCCAATCATTGATTTGCTTGATTATGTTGGAGTTTCGTGCGGTTCTTGCTCCTGGAGTACTTCTCCCAGACACCCCATTCAAATCACCATCAGAACTCATTGACCAACTTCCCGTTACAATGCTTCCAAAGGAGCCAAACTTCCTTCTAGAATTGGATTCAGTCATAAGTATGCGTTTATACTTATTTTTGGTCTTTGCTGAAGTTTGAAGTTCTTCCTGTAAAGTGTATTTGGATGCCATACCTTTTGATTTTCCCAGTGGACCCCATATTGATCATTGGAATAGAATTTGAAGATAGTGGATAACAATCACTAGCTCGAGTTGAGCTGAGCACCGGCTGCGAAGGAAGCATTCTCTAGAAATCAAGTATTGACGAGTCAACACCTAAAATCGTTTACTTCATTACAATGAATATATTTTGTATACCGTTCTCACATTGGGCCCAGATATTTCGCTGATCGAAGATGCATTACTTCCTCGAGACCCTAATTTTTGAACATTCGACTTCCTAATTAATAGATCATTGTTCCATACACGAGGAATATCGTACAAGGATTGCAGACTTACGCTTGTTGAAGCGAACCGATTGTAAGGACACAGTACCACCCTCCGTATCTAGCAGAGTTGCGCGCTCATCTGTCGTTTCTTCTGCGGACAATTCCCCATCTGAACCGGGACTTTCCTGAATATTGAGATAAAATACAGTAATGAAAGGAGCAAGCTTCTGGCTTATATAGAGCACGAAGGTTATCGAGACTTCAAAATATACCTCTTCGCTTTGTGGAAGCGTGAATGTCACAGTGAAGTTTTTAGATTTCTTCGACTTTAGGTTGTGTTCCAGGAGTAACGGTGTATACAGAACATTCTTCCACTGACGGCTCAACACTATAACACCTTGTCTTAATGTTGACAACTGTGGAAGACTTGGTTCCGTAACATTGAGCTCGATTGCCTGAATCGCTGTTTGACTAATGTACCTTTGCAATACTACACAAAGCTGACAAGACGGATCATCTTGAAGTGTTTTCGATAGCGGTGTTAGTTTGCTGTATTTGCTCTGAAACAAGGATTTGTCTGGTGTTCTGAAGTGAATACACTCAAAATTCAAATACAAATGTGAAGCGCAAGGTACCTTCATCGGCTGGTGAATAGCTTGAATCTCCAGAGCTTCAGCCATTAGTGAAGCCAAGAGACCAGTAGCACGCTTCGAGTGATCTCTGAACATGGATACTGTTCCTATCGTGAGCTGATCTATTGGATTTAACCAGGCATTGATGGCAGTTGATGCTGTGCTCACAAGATTCCAGTCCACCCTAATTAGAAGATATCACAATTCATTCAACAAATCATAAAGTGAAGAAAGGCTTTCGCAATTCAGCCATTCCAACCTAATTTTGTTTCACTAACCTTGTGTAGTCTATCTTCCTCGTAATCGGTGTTTGAGGAGGAGCAGCAAAGTTATACCACATAGTATTGAATTGAATGACACACGAAACACTAGGCGGTCCTGGCTTCTTTTCCTTGGAATTCTTCCTGTCCGTAGTACATTTTTCGTCGAAACCCGCTTCATTCTGATTTGACTCTGGCCTATTAGATGTTGTAGAACCCCGATGTTCGACCGGTGTTAGAAGTTGAGACACATCATCTTTACTGGTCCCGACGAGAGTATTTGTTTCTTTTTCAGACGGCACACTTTCCAAATTGGATGACAGGTTCAGCGCGGAACCTCCTTTTTCCGTATTCAACTTATTGAAGCTTTCATTGCACAGTGTTACACTGACCGATTCTTCCTTCTCCTCTGTCTTCTGTGGAATTTCTGCATTTTGTATGCCCTGGAATTAGACAACAACCGAACCCAGTCTTTGAAAACTGACATTCATGATACACACGAAAGAGAAAAATATATTTTTTCGGACAAAAAGCCCAGTGCTTCAATACGTGCTTTACCTTCAGAGATATTCCTTCAAGTCCACATTCGCACATAATAAAGCCTAATTTCTCATCTGGACATTTGGCTTGAAGAAGGCTGAAGTTCGAATTTGAATCTCTATCACCGTTCATTTTGATGGTTTCCTCGCTTTGAAACACTTTGTCCGGAGAAGTGATTACAATTGAGTCTCTAGTTGTGTCTCGTGAAGACTCGGACAAGCTCCCCTTCATTCCTTGAAGCGCACTTGGAATTTTGGCAAACCGAAACAGAACCTATTTCAAAATCAGCAATTGTGTTAGAACATGGGTTTTCAATTTACAAAAGTTACTGTTGTAGTGATTACTTTGGAATGCTGGTTAGGTATTGCAGTGATTACGGCTTCTCGAAGAATTGAACTGTCATTTTTAAGCCTGCATTTGAAAACAATGTATTTTTATGATGCCATAAGTTACTCCGTTCCGTACAACTTGATACATTTGAACCTACACTAAAACGAAACCTCACTTCCAAAATCGAAATGTTCTGCACGAATGGCTGACTTTATTAAAGTGGTCATTTTAATAAGACTCTTCAGCCAATTATGCCATGAGCAGGTTTTTCGGAACTGAGATTTCGTGAAACCGTTCAGAACATACCTCCGTAATTGCGCATGAATTCGATGAATATCAACTGTGGTTGAAATAAGTTGTGACTGTTTCTCGGAATTCTCAATGAACACGGGCTCAGCGAGCATGGAGTCGCTGGTGGAGACCTTGCTCTTTCGTTTCTTTTGAGTTTTTGGAAGAATTGGGGGCCGATATAAAACTTGAACTGACTTCTTGATTTTTTCCTTAAAGGCAAAGTGAATATGGGTGCGTTCAACCGCAACAGCAAGAAGTGAAACGCACATTAGGTCACGAATATTATCCAAGGCTGAGAACGAAATCACTTCCTCAACCACACTGGCTTGAAGCAAAGTTATGTTAATCTGCAAATAAGTCGGAAATATTGAACTATGAAAAAAAAATACAGACTAGCTTCGGTAAATATTGCGCGACTTACTTTCGGTAGTGACACGGATCCTTGAATTGAAGTCTGAGTAATTTCCTCAAACAGATTGGAATGAACAGGACTCATTTCTTCAGCTCTAATTGCAGTGTTGCGCTTACTGTTTTGTATTTTTGTGAGAAGAATTGATTTTTCTTTCTTAAGTAAGTTTGCATTTTCAACACGGGATATACAATCACTATGTATATGATTGACAACTGTCAGTGGATGCAAGGATGATAACGTCGGAGTTAGAGCTTCAACAAACCTAACAAATAACGAATCGTGATTATACGCTTAGATTCAGGGATGGGTGGTATTTTTATGTAAATATTAATACTAACTTCTGTAGGGCTTCAAGAAGCATGGGAGACACCATGACGTTAACATCATTTTTCGTACGTACTATCACAGTTGTACATTCTGTGGAAAGATTCGAAGTTAATGAGTCCGTGTCAGTGATGAAAATGGTTCTATAGAATTCATCATCAGAATTCGGATCCACTTTAGCTTGATCAGGGTGGGGGAAGTGAGATCCAGTTCCCGTAGGAGTGTCCCAAAAATGGGTTTGAGAAGGAGTATTTAGACAAGATGGCGAATCGGAAGAAGACGTTTTGATGGTGTCACTCCCTCCCGCAACATTCACCATTGCTAACGTCGTAAAACCATCGACGAGATGATCGAAAAAAGGAGTATATTTTGATCCTAATTTCAAAGGTTTTGAAATCAAACCAAAAATTCAATTGACTATCCTAGCATATGTTCAATAGTCCTATGTACCTGCGTATATGAGTTTTCCATCATTCCCTTGAACAAATGGTGCAAGTCCAACTGAATCAGAAGCCACAGCTGGAGCAGTGACGTGCCAATTATCACACTTCAACTGTTGTAATTGGAAAGTCATTCTCATGAGCCATAACATAAGTCATAAGACAACGATTAAGTTAGGGAAGTGATAGTACTACTAGTCTGTATACCTGCGTTAGATGACTCATGTAACAAGGCATCAGCAACGAAGACTCTGCAATTGGTTTGTTCAAATGCATTTGTAGGTTTACCATGCACTCTTCCTGAGCAGACAAGGCAGAAATGAAGGAAACGTCGGAAAGCGAATCGAGAGATGTAAAACTACCACCGGTCCATGGCTAAAGTGTTTTAAATCATAATTAAATTGACAAATTGATTACAATTTGATTGCATGAGACACGACACATATGTGGCATCCTGTGATACCTTTTTATATCCTAGCGTTTCGTCGTCAAAACTGTCATCTTGGGGAACACTTGAAACGCTTGTAACTGCAGGCCTTGATTTGCGCTTCCGAGAAGATTCTTCCTCAATCGAAACAATTTCAGGAAGCCCTTCCGTTGAATGCGATAAGCCCTTAACCAATTTTGACGCAGAGCAGGAAGATGCTCTTCCGACCAAAATGCTTTGTGCAACTGGGAGGTTTACTGTAATTGTATCCTCATCGAAACTCAACTTTGACTCACTTCCTTGTCTAATTGGCGAAGTATCACCCACTTTGGATTGACGCTTCAACGATGGTTGGTTAGGATGTGATGATCGACGAGTCTGGAAGTGAAAGGGTAAACATTCAACATAGTGAAAATAGTCAGCATGATCAGCCGAGTGAATGGGGGACATATGCCCCAATGTTCAGACCTTAACAGACTGTAACGTGGATCCATAGTTACTCATGCTCATTCGATCAGAACGATTTGATGGAGCCGAGGATGACGTATGGCTCAAATCCGCTAAGAGGGACGGCTTGAAGGTAAACGGTGTTTTGCTTGACTTTTGCGGAGCTTCGCCTCTCCACTCGGAATGCAATTCAAGAAGAGATACTCCTTGTGTTGTGTACGGCGGTGTATCAAAGATTAGAACGGAAGGTTTCAAAATACTTTGACCGAAGCCTACATCCTCCCCAGGCTTATTTACTCTGAATGTGAACAAATGAATTTAAATTAATTTACCGAATTCAACGACAACGTCGAATCTAAAATTATTCAGCCACATATTTATTCATACCTCAACATAGCCACGTTCAGCCCATCCACCCAATCTTTCCTGCTTGGCCAGAAGAAACGATTCCCACTGGCATTGCTTCCAAAGAACCTGGCTCCTCCCACGCAGGCACATCTATTATTTATAGGTTGCGACTGTGCTCCATCTGCCTGTGTTGTTTGCCCGGCCTGAGAACTTACTGGAGTTCTCCATAAAAACCATAGCCGCTTTGTCTTTTTGTCGTGTTTTATCAAGAACCTGAAGTCATTTTGTTACAAAACAACATTAAAAATTTAGATTTCAATATTTATTTTTAGTATTTTTAAAGATTTCACTCTTCCCTCAGCCTTTTACATACGCTGTAATTTTTACTTACTCATTCTGTGTTGAAAGAGCTTTGCTGCTTCCTTTCATTGCCATCTCAATACACAGTGGCCCAAGGGCCACAGCACCAGCTTCCAACCACAAATACGACCAAGACTGGGCACTTGTCGACACAGGGCTTTGTGGAACGGAAGTGTTAGTTTCAACTTTTGACGCCCAACTGCAAAGAATTAAATGAAATTTTTCTAATAGTATGTAGATGATTTCACGTTTCGTAGCTCATACTGGTAATTGCATCTTACCTGGCGGTCATTGTTTCTGAAGAGGATTGCACAGTGTTGAGATCAGAGAATTGAAATCGCTTGGTAAAAGAAGGATTAACCATGACAAAATGTCTAAGCTGTACATTTGGAACTAGGAGTGTAAATCCTTCTTTCATCACAGATCCGTGTAAATTGCAAAGTGCACCTCGAATTGGCGATATCTGGTAAACAAATATACGTTTCAGTCTCAGCTTCTGTGATCAAATTGCAGCCTACTAATATGCTTAATTGTGTCTAGTGTTTACCCAAAGGCTGAGTGCCGTTCCGGCTTCCACCAGGTAAACATCAATAGCATCTACGCTAAGCCGCACCATCTTGTACTTTATATCCTCCGCCGTTGGGCATACTCGAAGCAGGTGATCCGAATGTCCACTGACGACAGTGGGACTTGTGGGAGACACTCCGCCGCTTACAAGTTCTTCTTCGTAGAATCCGCCCACGTTCTCAATCGGGCATTCAAACTGGTTGTTTCCGTGATGACATTGTAAATAGGAATGTGGTGATCGGAGGGAATTTTCAATGTCGAGAACAAGGAGGAAAAATGTTTCACAACTGGATACAATATTCTCGATATGCGGAGCTGCCAAACGTCCGCTGAGTTTACCTAACAGTACTTCCACCAGCCAAGCGTATTCTATTGTTTCCTGGTCCAATGGGCGACCTTCATTGCTAAACATCGCATGACCACGGATCTAAATGAATTAAAAATATATACCCCATTATGTCCACTCACGTTCAATGTTGTACATTCCGTACTGAAAATCCTTGTACCTGTAAGCCAGATAGCATAAGATATCCCTCGTTGAGATGTTTATCACTACTTTCGGAACGATCCACGTTATCATTGACAATCAGCATAATTGGCGATAGAAGAACTTGGAGAATTGTTTCTCTAAACTTCTTGTCCATTTCAAACCCAAATCGTTCAACACAGATCGTTGGACAAGGCGGATCGCTTTCTGTGCAATTCTGAAAATTAAAAACATTTTGATATTACTCTTCCATTGGGTGGGGTTTTCAGTTAAATACAACAGACTCAATGTCAATCACTTTTAGAAGATGACCACGTATGTCATGCAGGGTGGCTGAAACGGAAACCTCCAAAGGGCGGTATTCTCTTAGGTCTATCTCTTTTGACTCTTGGCGTGAAAATATGCTGCTGCCTGCTCCTTTGTAATTAAAGTTCGATAATCCTGACTTGATTTTTTCCATGTCAATAAAGTCTTGGTAATCGCCAAATATATTTTCCTGAAAAATACGTATATGGATATTAGCACTTGAACGGAAACATGAATCAAACCGTGATTGTGCATAATTCAAGTAATTGACCAACCTTGAGATGAATAATAAGCTTCAGAAGAGATCCATAGAGTAGTAGAACCGACGGTCCAACTTCGAGTTCCACATGAACTTTGTCACTCGGCAATGTCAACGGATCAAAGTCCTTCAACCGTGAACGAACACTTGGAATCTATGCAAGAACAAAGAACATTGCGAAATAGTTGATCGATAGTGATTGGTAGAGGAAATGAAGAAGAAGCACAATTATACTTTTAGCGGAGTCGTTTTATCCCCTGGCATTCGCATGGGAAACAACAGAAGCTCTTCCTTTTCCGGCGTAGTGACATCAGCCTGTGGAGTTGGACCCAAAGGCGGAATGGGGTGATATGTAAATGCTATGCTAACGGCGCAAATAGGCACTGACCAGCACTCAATCCACCCTTCACTGTAAGATTACAAATTACAAACATGTTGAACGACTTCGCATACAAAGGCGTTGTCGTCCACATAATGTTACTGCAATATGCACCTAGTTTGAATTATATTTCTCCATTTCTTCACTTTCCCTCGTTGACGTCCGATGCCAGTATCGGATGCTGGTTTTGGAAGAAGATTATTCCTGATACTTCCATCTCGATTCCGTATTTTGGCATTTCGTATCAACGATTGTAGCGTCACATAAGCGGTACTGACTTCAGGGACGAAAAAGTGCAAGTCTCCACACTCAATTTGTATCCAGAACTTGAAGAGAACAGTTTCAGGCAAGAATTCATTGAAGGGAAGCGCAAATGATAGTTCGAACAGTTCTCCACATGCTCCAATCAAAGCTGTGAAATATCATTTCATAATGATGAATAGTTCCACGAATTAAAAACTGGTTTAAGTACAATAGCTTAGCTCTTACTGTTTTCATGATATTGTGATGAGCAATCGATCCAGTTGTACTCATTGGTAGTAGTGATAAGTTCAAATTCTTTCAGGCAAAAATCAATCTTCCAAGTATACGGGACGAAATGAAGAAGATCAGGTGGAGTTCGACTAGACCAATCATTGATCATCGCTGATGAAAATAAAAAAAGAGAGAACGTGCGTAAGTGAACTATGAACAACCTATATCTCGACACGCATTCTTTATGTACCATATCCATATATTCAGAGCTTCAAAACGTGTAGAAATAAAATATACCTTGAAAGAACCATTTGTGTGCGTAAATGAGATAAACTGAAGCTTTGCAACCAGTCAAGTTTATAACCCATTCCTGGTGGTCATTCCAACGTATAGGATAGTGCGATTTGACTGAGAATTGAAGTGTTTCACTCGCCACCAGATCACGAAACTAGTGAAAGATTCATGTCACATTTATTACGTATATTGTTGATGTACATTGATGATATAAATTATAAGCCTTGTTTAATTACTACAACTAACTCATACACATAAAATAAGCGCCTAGGCATGTTACCTGGAGGCTAGTGGACGCTTCTAAATGCAACAATTGGCCAGTGATTTTCGTTATGTAACCATCTGAGTACACAACCCATGGTATAGTTATTTCCAAGTATGACCCGGGTCCAACGTTCATGTGAACTGCATTGGTTTCCTTTAATAGAATATTTATTATTATCAACATTCCGAATATTAACTGTTATTTTTTACTCTATTTCTCAAATCACCTCATCCCTTGAAAATAAAATATCAAATGTTGCATCATTGAGCGTTGATAGACGAATATCAAATGACTGGATTTGACGCTCTTCCCCTGGTCTAGGTTGACTAGTTGGTTTCAAAGGCTGATAGTCTTGCGGAAAAAATATTTTGTACAAAGATTCCCGTTGCCGGTCTGCCCAAGGACCATAACTGAAATCAGTTCCTTTGCCGCACTATTTCCACAAAAATTAACATATTGGATACATAAAGTTCAATCTCTGAATGTTCTGTGTTCACTAAGTTTTCACAAACCTTAATATCGATTCCCCATATTGGAGGATTGGCTTCGACTAAATCACCATTCGCTAGTTGAAGCATTTCAGGTTCATTCGGGACAACGCCTAAAATATATTCAACAAAATTAATATATTCCTGACTATCCGATAATCAAAACAGTCGTAGTGGAAGAAGCATCTTTCAGTCACCTGGTTCGTCCATATAATAATAGAATTCTATTTTATTTGAAGTAACAATTCCAAAACCTTCTCCCATTAATCGAGGAGGATCATCCTTGAGACCAGTGTACTTCGGACTTGGGCTTAGCACCACCTGCTCATCAAAATTATGAATTTACGAAATAAGTTGGCGACCGATTCCCGTTCAGAATGATCAAAATTGTTGATGTTGACTACTGGCCTTAAAATTTTCTGCTTTGCATTTTACGATATGCATAAAGTGATCTAATCTTGAATCTGCCGGTTTCGTGGTATAAATTAAATGAGCCTCTTCCACGACCATGGCAAGTGTATACGGAGCAAGCATATTTCCAAATACAACTCGACCCTGTCAAACAAAAGGAATCATATATTTATACTGTGTTTTTGCAACAAGTGACGTTGAAATTATATTTCTTACACTGCATAGCTCGAGTTTTATGACAGGTATCAGATCTCGCCATGAGTATCCAACGGCTGATGGAGGTTTGGGATGTGACTTCCCACCTGCGTCAGGCTCCTTACCAAAGTTTTTATTATTGCTTGGAATGATATTGGGATCTAATCCAAAGAGTTTCTCCAGTCTTGAGTACATGTCCGACCGATTGTACAAGTGATACTCGAAACCATTGAGAAGTATGGAGAGACGAGTGTCAGAGTGTGACATATCTAGTTCATTGACAACAGGTCTTATAATCAAGCGAACATTTAAAATTGTTCCAATTCACTGTAAACGTTGAATACCTTCTGAAATGTCTTTAGGGACATAAGCTCTCCACCATCGAAAAATAACCCAGCCGTCTTGAACTCTAAATGAGTAGTCCTCGGTGACAAAGGCTGCGTCACGAAACATAATCTTTCCAGATAACACCGACAGTGATATAGAACCTTGAAAGTAGATCAAGTTAAATTTTAGTTATAGGATTGATAGTTATACATTAATTTTTTACATACACAGAGAAGTGGAGGAGCTCACCTATTCTCAAATGTCCATTTTTAACGAATCGATTTCCAATTTTTGTTATTACAAGGCCAGTAACACGAGAACTGTAGAAAGTGATGTAGACGATCCAACTGATACCACAGACGAGAGAGAACAGGAACCACGCAAAATTACTGTCAATTAACTTGACGACATCGTCAATGGAAGTCACATTGAAGTTGAACGGGTCCAAATTCTGCAATGGTTCATTTTGCGAACTGAAGAATCTCTCTACTTCCATTTCAGAAGACATGTCGTCCATGTCAACAAAATTATCCCGCATGGTCGAGGGTTCCATTCCTGTCAGCTACACCTGAGAAAATTCAAAATACAATAATCAAAACCTGAAAGATACCACCAATTTTTCTTATAGATTCATTAAATTGAGTAGAAAATAAGCTACCGTGTCTGCTACTTGACAATATCGACTAATGTGCCAGTAGTGAATGGGGTACTAGACGGAATTGGTCAGTTGTGGCTTGCTCTCATGATAAAATTACTCATACCTGTTGTTCCAAATAACACTTCTACTGTCATCAGTGGATACATCCATGACTAGACTACTCTAGACACTTATTTATCCGAGATAGACTCAGAATGAGACTTCGCTGAATAAATTACAGCCGAGGTTGAACATCCTGCACACGCCACCCACGTGTGAATAATACATGGCTAGTTAAAGTAATAATCTAAGTAAGTATATCCCAAGCCCAGAAGAGTTGTACTCATAATAATACAGACATGAAATAATAATTTAATCCCATCTATCATTGTTCACGACGTCGAATTTCAGGGTTAAAACACAATACTTCATTCGTGCGGCTCGCTAGATTGATGTGTAGTTGCTATATCGCAATCATGTTAATTGCCTTGTTAACTCCGACTTCCCAGCTTGAAGTGGTCTAACAGATGAGCACGGATATTTTATTTAACTCTCCAGTACTATTTGTCTTTAATCAGATACATTGTTATACTGTCCTATAGGTTCCGCATATTCGTCATTAAGTCTTACTCACTATGGCAATCGTACAGGAATGAATATAGGAAGGATCGAATCAAGTAAATTACAGGATCGAAAATCGAAAATACACGAGACATGCAAGGCCAGGCTTACAGGATACCATACACATACAATACAAAAAATAAAATGTGCAATAGTGACTTAATAAACCGACAGCTCTACTTGGCTTGAACGGATTGTAATTATTATTGCACACGACGAGTCCATCAGAATCTCCCGTAGTACGATTTTACATGTGCATACTTTTAGTATGACAGCAAATGTAAACAAGCTCATACCGCTTTATCTCGATGATTCTAGTTACATATTACATATGAGATACGAGATAGTTGTTGAATTACTACCAATATAATAAATCGTGGGTAGAAACTCGGACATACAAAACATAGTCCTATGGAAAATCGAAGGAGTACCGGTATGCCGGTATGGGAAATATAATACTGAGATTCAGAATTCAGAAGCTCTTAGACCTTTGACTTAAGTTTTGAGTTTGTAATCGTACTACATACTACTGCATGATCCACTTTAGGTTTCATACAATTTACGAATGAAATATTTTAATACATTAAGCTCCAATTCACCGAGTTTCAACGAATTTCATTTTGTGTACTGAGCAGTGAGCAGGGTGTATTATATAATCTTATCAACATTATGAGCAATAAAAGGCTGTTAATAAATATGTAAACGATACACATATCTGAGTTGTACTGATATGTACTGTGCAAATATTGCCAAAGTACAAAGCTGGTTGATGAATCGCACACAGACAGTATGTGTATGTGGAAAAAGTATGAGTTATTTATACGATGGCTATCTATGCAGAACTGGAATCTGTGAACGAAATTTCCCACAGTATTGTATTTACTACATATGTATGCAATGCACATACATACATAGTTGTGCTTCAAAGCGAACTTACGTATTGTAAAATTCTTTGCGGCCACTACCGAAATAATAGAAGTTATTACAAATAAACACTAACGGCAAAACGCTTATTTCTCATTCTATGTATATTTCTGTTGTATTGGTCAGCCTGACTCACTGGAGTCAGTCAGGACTCCTGACTGACCCCACAGGAGGTATTAGGTAGTAATCGTAAATCGTAAATTCACAGCCAATTACGACGAGACTGCACATACAGAAGTCCAAAAGTAAAAATTTCTCACGCTCTCCGCTCGCTCACTCTTTCTCTCTCGAAAAAAGCCTTGATTCTGTGAAACTCGCGTTGTTCTTCAGATAATTTAAGTTGTTTTACGAATTTCCAAATTCATCTCACCCAACGAAATGACCTTCATTGACGAAATAAATTAGATGAGTATTAATGGCGCGATTACGGGACTTGTCATGGAGGAATAATATAATGTATTCCACCGAAACACGAAATTAGTAGAAAATAAAGAGTAAACTAAGGACGTTAATTAAACAACGTATTGTATGTATTTGTATTTATTTAATTTGTTTTGAGTTTTACTAGTCAATGCAACAGATACGTAACGTATTTTCTGTCTTTATCAGCAAAATATGTATCGGTAATTGGTGACTATCGGTACTCAGCCAGCAGACCAACACAGATACATTACTTGCAGATTAAAATACATAATATTTGGTCACCCAACACCCCACATATCATCGATAGTAAGTAAATATCTCCATTTATAATCTCATTTGATTAGCATCATGGAATATACATTATGTATTACGTATTATAGGAAAATATTTTGAAACTTCTTTCAAAAATTCAGGATCACGAATCACGACCACGACCACTGACCACGAGTTCTTGAAAGATTCTGATAAAAATGTTCATATTCACAATATGTAGTAAATATGGTACATGGACGAGAAATGCAATACGTACCTTGTACAGAATATTACATCTATGAAGTGTAGAGACTTACTGAAACTAATCAGAAATTATAAGATGACAGAATTAATGCTGAATCCGAAGTGGAAGCGGAAGAGATAAACAGCATTCTTTAAAGGCATATCCTAGCCAAGGCCGGCTGCGTCAAGAGACCCAGGTTTCGTTTTGACCTGACCTCGAGTCCGTGACCCAGAATTGAAGTGAATTGATTCGGTTTCCGCTTCTTCTGGTGTCCGAGTACTACTGTCAATTTGTTTGTTTGTTGTGTATTTGTGATAAGTAACAGAAAGTAGAAACTCCTTTTGCTGTCAAACTTGGCGCTGTTGATATTCCACCTGAGTCTCTCTCTCGTTCGGGAACGTGTACATTTTCATTGAGATTGAGAGAAACCCTTCGCCTTCTATCCAGGCAATCTCAAATCTCAGAAGAATCCGATTCACCCCGAAAATCCCGAACATAAAACCCGAAAACAAGAAATAGGCTGGTTTTCCCTAGTTTTTCTCAACATTTTGGAGCTGACGCTATATCCGCCCACACGTTGTGTCTGCTTCGTCTCTTCTTGTCATGCTAAATTCCGAAGACACAATTGAGTCTGAGTCATGGTCATGATCAAGGTTTCTTGACAAAAAACTAGCAGGCTCTAATATACATAATTACGGTAAGTCAAACAATCTTGGTCATGATGGTATGGTGATTGGTGATATGATGGTGATAGCTCGGAATTGGAATAGAAAGCTTGTGCTGCACTAATTGCTATTGTTCTAATCTAATTTGATGAATGTATTTTTCCATTATGAGACACTTACTTTTCCGCATGATAAATACGCATCCGCTTTGATTACAGTATAATAGCAATGATGGCGCTTGGACTACATTAATTCTTACAGTAGTTAGTAGTGCATGTTACTGTTTTGGTTTTCTGTTAGAATTCGAAGAATGCAAAAATATTCAACATTGAGTAGTATGAAGCATGAACGCAGCAGCAAGTTACTTTCATCATCGCGAATTTCTTTTAACATATCGACTCGAAATCGCAACTCGCAATAGAAAATGGTAAATATTCTTCACGTACAAGTACAATGTATAAAGAGCGAGGTACCCAAAATTCCCTGGTGGAAAATCAATTTGCCAAATATTTCCGGTTTCCCACTTCCCACCGAGGAAATGTTCCCTGTGATTGTGGACCCAAGTGGGTGGCGCTATACGTCGGTTACAATACATCAAGTATTTATATTGATGAGAAACTTCGATTTTGATTACTTGAATTATTGATATGAGCGTTGGATTTGGATGGGATGTCGTGCCGCCTATGGCCAATCTAATTGAATCCCGATCGACTAATTATTGTTTTAA
>JAQFYU010000418.1:0-22754 GCA_034694905.1 Ceratophysella granulata | reverse complement strand
CTTCCGTTGATACCAGTTTATATACAGCTGATGCGCTGTGCTTCCACCAAACTGGGGACAGACAGACAGACAGACAGACAGACAGACAGGACCATCCCATAAGACCTTTTGGTCTAAAAATGAACGAGAATGGGCATTAGCATGGTTTTAGGTTCGAGACAAATTTTGATTTTACGATTTTGATCATTTTTTTCATCTTGATATTTACAAATTTTGAAAAAATATAAATTGGGGGTTTTAAAGTTATGATTTTCTTATAAATTGGTGTATCAGTTTAGCTCCTTTATTTTGCTTTTATGATTTTAATCTCGTCAAAAATAAATTTTTGATGTTGATGTCGGAAACAACTTGGCTTTGGCATTATGACTTTAAAAATCAGCATCACGAGATTTTGCCATACATGAAAACGAAACGAATATAAATAATACTCAAAAACATATTGCTCTAACGCTTTAGTATACATTCATTTTTCGAAATTGGCGCCATGAGCTTGGATGCCACAGTTTAAGGGGGAAATTTTGACTCGAGCGCTGAAGTCATACATTATTGATCAGATGTGCTAGTGCCAATGGAGACCACGGAGGTACTAATACTGTTTGTTTGTATTAAATCTTAATTAAGTATAGTTTTTATTTAAATTCATGCTTGCATTGGTAGATTCTAGATTCTTTAGATATTCGGCTTTCTCGAATCAGTTACCACCATGAATTAAATATAGTTAAATTCAAGGTTCCCTCACAACCCTAATATCTTGGTTAAATTCAGTTTTGTTTAGAAAAGATCTATACGTAAGGATGGATGGATAATTTTTAAAAAATTAACTACCTATATTTAATTAAGATTTAAAACAAACACATCAGAATTCAAATCTTGTGTCGATTTTTTACATTTAAACGTCCGACACTTGAATTTCGGAGAAATAGATGAACAAAGCTGGCGCGTCTGGGTCAAACAGTAAGCGCCTCAAATTCTTTAGCAAAGTATCTTGGCGCTGTATTCAAATCAAGACGAGATTCTTAAATTGCATACCCCCTTCGGTTTTATAGAAGCTTGATTCTGGGTCAGTCGTACTGAGGATCTTCTGCCAGTATGAGTCAATCAAGTCTCGAGTGTCAGCCTCGTCATAGCTACTCTTGCGCTCTTCCAATTTCTTTCTGATGAGTTCAAGTACAGGTATTTGTATTTGGAGCAGTGTGTTGTAGCCGGTCAAATCAGGTGCTAGTTTGGTCAAAGTTGGGAAAAAGAAAGCAACTCCAGCAAATTTGGAATCACCAACAGAACTACGACACGTGAATAATTATTTCAATGATTCTCTGTACTGTACATTCAATAATACCAAAGTATCACTACTACTTTACTTTGAAACCGTTGTCACAACTTCTTGGAATTTGGGATCGTCGAGGTCAAATCGTTCTCCGGCACACAGTTTCCAAAGAGAGTTGATGACGGCTAGAAGTAAAAATAACTTTAGATGAATCCAATATAATTGTAGTTAATTGTCTACCATTTAATTTAATCACGATTAACCTGCATTGAACATAGTTTTAGTTGAAACTGGTATCCCAACTCGTTTCTTTAGATTCTCGATCAATTCTGTGATTTCCTCATGAATATGTGTTTCCATAACGTGAGGCTTCCCAATACCAAATTCCCGGAGAGTCTTGTGCACAAATCCACGTTGCTCCGCCGAAATATTATATGAACTGCATACTAGACCTGTCCAATAATTTGTACATTGAATTCATTAGCCTAAGATTTAATTAAAAAAAGGTATATCGGTGCTCGTGCTCACCCCTTGGGATCCCACCGGTTCGTTCGGCAAAATAACGAAGATTTGGTCGTCCGGAAAATGAATTTTCATTGAAACATTGTTTTATGAGCTTATAATCGTTGATGACCACAGCACGGACGGATGCAAAGTCCATTGCAAATATTGGACCATATTTCTCACCAATTTTCATAAAGGTTTTATGTGGCTTCAATCCAAACTGATGTAGATTTCCAACAATCGGAAGGCTCAATGGACCTAATACACAAGGTCAACGGTAATTGACAATTACTCCTAATTTTCAAAGTCAGATTTTTGAAATCAGATATTTAATTACCCTTTTTGCAAAAATGTCAAATGTACAGAATGTAAAAAATGTAAAATGGTAATAACATTACCTGGAGGAAATGTGCTGGGTCTCCGTCGCCGTCGAACTAGAGTGAATAACCCGAGTGCACATAATAGTCCATAAAATAGAATGTACGATAGAAATCCGGAAATCATTGCGAATATTCAGAGGTTGAAACACACAATTTGCAAATAATAGCACAAGAATAAAGAACTACACGGGTTAGCTTGTCTCTTGCTGGAACTGACAACTAACTGCGGCCTGGCCATGCAACTGCTCTTCTGCTGGAATATAACGAAAGACAAGTTTAAAAACAAGTTGCAGAAGAAGGTTCAACAAAAAAATTAAATAAATGCATCTCATTCAATACTCACGTGTTCTTTTCTTATCTACAAAACTGCAAAAATTTATCAGAAAACTCTAAAAACGCCCCTCAAGGTTAAATATAATTCAACCCATATCCTCTGGTTTCAATTCGTCAAACAAAAGGTGAAAGTACCATCACGCATGCATAATAATTTTGCCATAATTTTCATCATAATATTTTATTTATTTACTTATGATGATATAATTCGTGAGTGAGTTCCAGTGCACTCAGTAGTACGTCACACAATAAAATATTGATAATGCATTCGCAAACTACATATTCACGACAAAAGACACCGTTCAAAGCGTTCAAAGCGTTCAAAGCAAGTTATATAAGGAATTGAATAAGAAAGTTGACCCTCGGTTTTACACTTGTGGATTCTATTAATGGTTGAACATGCATTTTTCCGTATTTTAAACCTTCAATTTTAGTACATTCTGTGCAAGGTAGGAAATAAGCAAAGATTTCAATTATGAGTCAAGCAAAGTTTATCGTTTTGGTAGAACAAGAAATGCATACAATTTTAAGATTACAAATTGCAACTTGTTTCAGGATGTCACCCTTATAAACCCATGGGTCAAAGTTCGTATGTACAGTACTCCTGCATCCAGATTCTATGTACAGCATAATTCGACTATGTGGAATAACGAAACTTGCATACAATAGAAGTAAGGTTGTTCAAGGTCAAACGGAAGTCACACGTTGCACTTGCACCGTGTCTAACCTGTTTCATTTTAAAGTTTCAAAAAATACGTACTTTTACCCTTATGCAAACTATTAAAAAATTTGCACGCGTATCCAAATATTCTGAGCTGACCTCCAGACTCAAGTTCTTTCTAAACGGTGGTCATAGAGCATCAATCGCAAAATACATGGACAATGAAGTACTTTCAATATTTAGTACTTTGCACTTTTTTGCCTATTTGTATTTGCATTTGTACCCAAAATAAATTTTTAGTACGTCGGTAGGCATCGGTTATCATAATTATAATCGATAATTTCCATTGAATTTTGAATTAATTCAGCTTCAGCAGAATCCTTCCATGGCTTGCAAACTAAATAGAGGCGAAAAGTGACCTTGAGTACCTGCAGCGGACGGTCTTTCCTTAGTCACGCAACAACTCAGGTATCAGGTGCAATGTGAAATCAAATCATTGTTTCTCATCTTGCACAACATAACATAATGCATAATGCAAAATACTTATAATAACAACTTTGGATTCTGCTCATAAATAGATAAATATGTTAGAATTTAGAATGTTATTTTCATAAAAACTGGTCCTGTGCAAAATCCGGTTATTGTGAAACTAGTGTTGTCTGTTAATCTTGATGATAGAAATACAGACCACAAATTAAGCAAGTAAGTACAACGTTTCAGATTTCCTCCAAGAAGGCCTGCATCTGCAGCACTACTGCAGCTGCTCCATTAACTTGGTCTCTAAACAAGCATATTTATCTCTGTATTCCATTTTAAATTGTGTGTCCACAAAAATGAAACATGCTAAAATTATTTCAGAATCAAGTTCAGCTGGTTCTATTTCTCCAACGTAACGACGTAGCAGTTTGCATTTCTGGATTACCTTCACCTTTTCTGGAATCGATTTATTAATTGACATTAATTTTCTAGATTTCATTTGAGTTTTTATATAATAATTGAACTAACAAAACCCGGATTCAAACTAGCTGGGGCTGGCACACGTGGCAATGCACTATGCACTACCCGAAGCCCATAAAAAGCGCAACATTAAAAAGCGTAAGATTAAATACCGCAACATTAAAACCGCATCATCAACGTAAAAACCCCATAGTTAAAAACCGTAACATAAAAACCGCATTATCAACGCAAAAGCCTCATTGATAAAAACCGCATCATGAACGTAAAAACCGCATTGATAAAAACCGCAAAATAAAAACCGCATCATGAACGTAAAAACTGCATTGATAAAAACCGCAACATAAAAACCGCAGCAGTAAAAAACAGCAAGCTAAAAACCAGAATAAGAAATGAACGCCCATTTATTTGTGGTGCACACTGCTTGAACTACAGAAAACATTGCGCACATTATTGGATCACTTTTTTGATTTTAAAAAAGTAATGGGAGAAATATCTCGTGCTTTGCTAGCTTTGTTGTCCCGTTAATGGAATTTTTCTATCAGTAAATTCGATGCTTCTGTAAAATATAATAATATTGTGTAGTGTTTCGGTTAAATTGTGCGGTTTTTACCTTGCGGTTTTGATGTTGCGCTTTTTGGTGTTGCGCTTTTTGGTGTTGCGGCTTATAGGATGCGGGTTTTAGTATTACGGTTTTTACTGTTGCGTTGTGGGACCCGAATAAGTATATTTCAGTTTTTTTAAATCGTCGCTGTCTCTATGCTCGAAATCCTTCGTAATGATTCAAATATGTGGAATGATTAATTTTGGTTTATTTAATTGAAGTAGAAAATACAATGGGTAATTTTTAAAACCGATTAAAATTATTCGAAGACGTATCCTTGACAGATGGGTCGGAATAAGTTATAATCGCAGTAGTAGTCGTACCATCTATCCGTCTCACCGCAGAGATAGGCACAGTTCTCAGCTAGTCCGCCATTAGGATTGTTAACTTGCCAATTGGAATAGGTTGCTGCAAAAGCTTGACCGCTCGTCAACCAGTAGAAATTCCCTTCTTTCCCAAAATCCGAGGCACCCAGCCACACTTGAGGATAGGTCGCTGAAATTTTTTTCATAGATTAATGTTTCCGTTGGTTTACACTCTAAACTGCTCTACTGTACTGCTGGACTGAACTAATAGTGGTATATGTATTGGTCTCTATTTGACCATTGCGGTATAAAGTGATCTACTAGCCACTACCCTACGTGCACTATTCTGGTCTGCATTGGTCAATGGTCAGCAGTGGTAACCATTGACCTAAGCTGATCTACATTGCGGTCTACGATGGTCAACATTGGTCAGACTTGATCTAGGCTGGTCAGGTCCAGGACGGTCGACATTGGTCAAGGCTGGAAAACTGTTGTCAACATTGATCTAAGCTGGTCAACGGTGGTTCACATGGGTCTAAGCTGGTCTGCATTGATTTACGGTGATCACAAATGGTCAACATTATTGTTTTATGATGGTCAACATTGACAAACGCTGAACTACATTGGTCTTCGATGGTCAACATTGGTTAGCATTGATCTAAGCTGGTCAATACTGGTTCAGGATGGTCAACCGGTTTAGCCTGTCAACTCTTGTCAACATTGATCTAAGCTGGTCTAAATTGGTTTCCGCTGTTCAACATTGGTTTAAACCGGCCAACTGTGGTCCAACGTTGATCTAGACCGGTCAACTCAGGTCAACTGCGATATGTGTGGTGTATAAACCAAAAGGCGCTCGTGTATATTGATCGAAACTGATATTATATGACCAAAATTGACAGAGTTAAGTGTTGATTGATACACTATTTAAAATGCGTAAATATTGAGAATCTCAAATTAAGTTTTAAAACAGTTTTCTTAGTTTGAAAGAGGCCATTTTAGACGCATAAGTAGACCTTAACGCATTAGTTCAAATCGGTTTACACTGGTCTGCAAAAATTTAAAATATGCTACTCTGGTCTGGTTCAAAATGGTCTATAGTGGTCTAGTCTGATCAACAATGGCTACAATGGCAAATTGGTCTAAAATGATCTACAATTGATTTTTTTTAAAAGGAAAGTTCATCTTACCGAATGTAGTGTTCAAGTAGGTGAAAATAATGTCATGCTCGTGTTGTGACTCTACAGTGATAGGTTCCAGGCCATGACGTTGACAAAATTCCAGCGTTTCCACAAAGGTCAGCTGCAGGGATTTTAAAAAATCCGTATAATGCAAAAAACAAATTTGGATTTTGTTGAAATTTAAAATTCAGCTTACCAACGCCTCTTGTGAGCTGTTTCCATAGAATACTTTGGTCTTGGTCACTGATGCGAAGACGTCCACATCCTCTTGTAATGCTTGAACTCCAACTTTCTTCGTGGGATGTCCATTTAAAGGTGTCAACGTACCTGGAATTCAGCGAGTAAAAATTATAAACGATGATGAAGCGATGAAATCTAGAAACAAAATACGTGCTTTTGAATTACCCGAAACTGGAGCCAGGCTAAAATAGCTGGCTACAAAAAGAGCCAAAACGGGCAAAATTTTGTGTTGTAACATTATTTATTTTAAATTGATTAAAAACTAGAAAAAGGTTCTGGAAATGCTTCCTTCCAATGAACCTAACAAAAGAAGACACGTTGTGTAAGAACAAACCGCACTTCAATTTATATCATTCTGAAGCTTCCAATTTTCCCATCAGCATTGTGCAAGCTCACTTGCCTGGAAATTATAATAGCATGTGGGAATCCAGATTGCAGACTACTTCTAAAAAAATTAATTTCTCGATTTAGTTAGTTAAGGAAGATTCCAATTGCAATGTGTGTGATTGATATGTCATGTGAACGTGATTACAGCATTATCGGCGCACACTTGGACCCTTCATATTTTCCACGTGAATACTACGAGATTAATAATTTATTGTTATTAATTAATCCAATAATATTGATGACATAATCCAGTGCTGTGCTATCATAAACTTCAAATCAAACCAAAATAAAATGTTCTATTATTTTATTTGTTTAGTGAAGCTCTTGAATTTGTAGACAAGGATTTGCATGTGTGTGAAATAACATTCTAGAAATCCCACGCAGGCAACTAATGCATTTAATTATTAGTTTAAAGTTGTAGCCTTTTATCAGCAAGAAGATCCTCCAGATTTGGAAACTGTGCTTTGGAGCACGTAGCACGACGATCGTCAAATAATGATGGACAAACTCAAATGTCCGTTAACACGGATATACGCACGTAGACAACTTACAAGTACTATTGCAACTATTGTATTGGTTAAAGTGCCTACAAGTGTTAAACAAACTATGCAATAGATTTGCCAAGTGATGGATAGAACTCTCAGATTAAACTGTGGTACATGCAATTTAAAAATTTCTGTCATCACTATTTTTTACTGCATACAATTAAACGGCTTGCTACAAACGAAAGCAGTATTTAAGTTTTTTTTTAAAATTATTTTTATTTATTTACCCAGACGTGGTTCATTTCAATTCGATGTTCAATTCAAACATACAAATGCACAGTAAAGACTAATGACCACCCATAAATGGGATTTACGTCATTATGCCGGGTAAGGTTAGGTTCAGTAAGGTTTAGTAAGGTTAAATACTTTTCTACGAATTGAATTACAATTTTAGTATTAACGAAAATAATGCAGTGATAATTTAAAATTAGTTTTCAACTTAAGATTTAATTGTCACTGGATTTGGTACGGTCTACTTTGACTGCAGGTTGCACTGTACAATGTCAACAAAGTTTACAATGAATGCAATGATTTTTACAATATACAATTGCCGAAGGCAGATCTTAATTGTATAATTAATTAGTAGTTATAATTACCTAGCTGGCAGGGGTCAGCTAGTTAATTATAACGAACCTCGAGACATGGTGATGAGTGATGAGGTGTAAAAGAGATGACTACATTATACATATGTACATACTGCACAATATTACCGATTGTAGCCCGATTAATTACGCGTTCAGATTTGGCAAATTCAAAACACAGGTACAAATCAGTATCAGCGATATTATCACTGATCAATGGGTCAGCTAGTTTTAGTTAATGTAGTTGCTCGCGATTAAAAATTTACTGGGAAAAGTAGTAATACGTACAGAGTTGGCTCAAAAATATTAGATGACCCTGCAGATGAAGGTGGGTTAAAGTAACTGAATGAAACTCAATTTGTTTAATAGATTATGAAACTAAATGGCGTGCCACATAATTCTTTAGGGAATTGACAACAAATAGCCAAATGCAACACGCAACACATAATAGGAACTAGGAACAAAATGGGTGATAAAACATTCATCTCTGAAATACCATAAACTGATGCAATTCAACTACTCGTACAATAGCCAATGACATCTTTTCCAGTATCGTTGAGTCGAGTCGAGTGAAGAAATCCAATCCCAATCGTATTATTGTCATAAAGAGTTAAACGATGCGGTTTGGGATAGAAATAAGAATGCAGGGACGCGTCAGTCTGAAGTGAAATGTCGAAAAATGCGTTTGGCCCGCCCTCTGAAGGCTCACCGAGGAGGCATTACCACGCATTAACATTGTGCAGATCACAAACCGGCTTATCCCTCCCAATAATTCACAACCTGCGAACAGAAGAACGGGGAAGACAACAGATTTTCTACTCTCCATTGACATTTCCTGTCATCTCATAATTCATAATTCATCACGAATAGAGTGCTAATTTGGATCTTTTGAAGTCAGTTAATCGAGGGTGAATACCCGGGTGTTTGCCAACAGCAGAATGGCAAAGTCAACAGCCAAGTTCGTCCCACCCGTGATCAACGACAACGAGACGGGATGGGGACCCACGGGAATACCAGAGCAGTTCAAGGACATGCCCTATCAGCCATATGCCAAGAGTGACAGGCTAGGAAAGGTAATTCACAATTCACAACTTCAAAATATAATACTTTTCACTTTTGTGATCTAATGTGTAATGAATGAGATGTCACATGTCAGTATGTATAGAGTGTATGTAGTATGCGTGTGCGTGGCGGTGAACAGAGCGATGGTCTGTTTTAAGCCAGTAAATGTCAGTGTCAGAGACACTTGCAACACTACGGCTGTGTTTGTATTGTACGCCATGCGCGTCATTCTCGCATTTCCGTTATTTGGGGTCAAGCAAGGGTCAGGTTTCCGGTTCCGATTAGAGGTCATGTTTAATATTGACTTTTGATTATGCGCTGCTGACTGGCGGTTGGTTGTTGGTGTTCGTGCTACAGCAGATTGGGTTATGTAATGTAGTAGTGTGACGTGTGAGTGTGACCTAGGTTAGGTGGCTGTGCAGTGCCTTGTACTTGTACCTAAGAGCCTATTGTTTCATGGATTAGAACAAGACACAAGATGGTTCTCTGCATGCACTGAATGGATTTAAGAGAATTAAATGAAATAAAATCGTACTCTCCATTCCAAAACAGTAGACACCTCGTTGTCGGTTGAGAACGTCACGTACACAGGTTCGTAAGAGCGGCTTCATAAAACACGGGCCTGCTCTGAAACATACTTTTGCACATGCGCGTTTTCTCATGCCGCTCTTACGGACCTGTGTAGGTGACGCTATCCCATTTCTCAACCGACAACGAGGTGTCTACTGTTTTGGAATGGAGAGTAAGCTGTACTTCTATGACTTTTGAATAATTTTTCCGCTCGTAAGACTTTCAACTTTGTGATCTGACCTTCGCAAAATTCTAGCAGTTCTGATTGATTCATGATTAGGAAGCAGCTCTGTGTAGAATGTGCCGATACTGTTGGGTGTAGGAATCCCCGATTCCGATTTACTTAATACATATTACATTATATGCAATGTCAGGAAATGTAAGTCGAGCCTTAGAGTCACTGACCTGTACTAATTAATGTCAGGTTGGTGCTGAAGAACTCGAAAAGTAAAGTACATGAGATCTGCCTTCAATTCTGTTTCTATCACTTCGTGTGAATATAATTCAGAATCTTTCTATAGGCAGCCACAACTATTTGTTAACTGAAGATTAAAGAGTTTAATTTCAGTGAATTGGTGATTAATAAGTATCTATTTGACTTCTATGTATATAGATTGCGGATTGGACTGGATCGACGTACCCTGACCGGAGGTTCCAAAGTAAGTATTTTTGCCATAGATGTTTGAACTTGAATCACGTCGAGCCTAGAGTCACTGACTTGTTCTATCTGAATGTCATTTCGGTGCTAAAGGTCTCGTAAAGTAAAGTACATGAGATCTGCCTTTAATTCTGTTTCGTATCAATTACAACTCAGATTTTACCCTTTAGGTAGCCACAAACACAGACGATTTTATTTTTTATTTTTAGGAGTTTTCTATTCAATCTCCTGCCATTCTTTGCAATTTTTATTGTACTTTTCAGATAAATACAATTCCACGTTCGGTGTCGGAGCTGGAAATCAATTTGCCTACTTCCACGACGAAGATGAGAGTTCGTTTCATCTTGTGGACACAACCAAAGTCCAGCGACCCATGTACCAGAGATCCCGATTCCGTCCCAACAACCGCTACCTCCGAACACAACGCGGGATGCAGAGACAAGGACCTGGTGGAATGCAACAACTCAAATCCAGTAAATCCAATCGGAAGTTCCAACGAGGTGCGGGTGGTCGTGGTCGTTATGATCAAAATCGAGGTCAGATGAAGAATCGGGAAGCTTCCGTCGCTGTCAAGGCAGACTGGAAAAGTATTGAGGAAATGGACTTTCCACGATTGTCAAAACTCTCACTTCCTAATGTCAAGGAAGCCGAGGATTTGTAAGTATTTCATTTCTAAAAGTTCAAAGTCATCTGTGACATTAACTAAGTATTAAATATTGATTTTTGACATTTTGAATTTGAAGGCTGAAGTGCGGGTCTATGGAATGGTACGACAAATCATACGATCGTGTCAACGTGCGAAATGAGAGACCACTACAGCCCGTGGATCGAATTATTCACACTGTGACTACTTTGGATGATCCAATGATTCGAAAGGTATGTTCATCGATTCTAAATTCAACTAGCATAAATCGATTGGCAGCAAGCGCAATATTTGATCATCCATTGAGCCAAAAATCAACAAATGGTCCTTGAATATAAAGGTTGCGCAAAAATATAGTACCGATTTCACTAATTTACTGCATTGATCCATTTCTGGTCGTGGAGTCAGTGAGTTCGTGACACAGAAATCAATAGGAATTATGGTTGAAATTAAATCATAATAAAAATGTCATTGAGAAACTGGATTTATTTCTTTTCAGCTGTCGAAAACAGAAGGGAATGTCTACGCGACGGATTCAATCTTGTCAACTCTGATGTGTGCAACTCGATCAAGTTATTCCTGGGACATAGTCGTGAATAAGATCGGTGGGAAGCTGTTCTTTGACAAGCGAGACAACACATTTGGTAAGGTTTCTTCTAGTTGATTTAAAAATCTAAATTAAATGAATAATTATCTAAGTATCTCTCCATTTAGACCTCCTCACTGTCAACGAGACGTCAAATGAGCCGCCAGTTGATGACCCTGACATGCTGAATACCTTAACCCTCGAAGCTACCTTTGTTTGCAACAACTTTTCTCAGCAAGCCCTCAAAACTGTACGTGCAAATTAAGTGTGACAGTGACAAGTTGTTGGATCAATTCCTTTCAATATAATAATATTCGACTTTCTTTTGTCACATTCAGGGTGAAGATCGGCATAAATTTGATGAAGCGAATCCCTTTATCTCTGAGGAAGAATCACATAAGATGGCCTCAGTCGGCTATCGATACCGGAAATGGGATTTGGATGGAGGAATAACACTAGTTGCACGGACTCAGCATGATGCTGTCATGCAAGGTACCAGTGGAGAAACTCAATTTATCAACGTCAAGGCCTTGAACGAGTGGGATCCAAAGGTCAGTAAAATATATATACGTGACTTAAATCCCACATTTCCTGTCGAGCCTAGAGTCACTGATTTGTTCTAATTAAATGTCACATTGGTGCTGAAGGTCTCGTAAAGTAAAGTAAATGAGATCTGCCTTTAAATTCTGTTCTCTTATCACTTTATGTGAATTTGAAATCAGAATATTTCCTTTAGGTAGCCACATTCAAACCTCAAAATATCGAACAAAATTTAGCTCTGTATTTCAATATATTATTTAAACATTTATTCATTCAAAACAGTGTTCTGGTGGGGTTGACTGGCGTCAGAAGTTGGACACGCAGCGAGGAGCTGTGCTAGCCAACGAATTACGAAACAATGCCTGTAAATTGGCTAAATGGACGTCGCAGGCTCTTCTGGCTGGATCAGATCAACTGAAATTTGGGTAAATTCTAAATTCTAAGAAGAAATTCATAAACGAATCCTTAATTTGAAGAAATTGACACATTCGTTTCTTTGAAATGTAGATACGTATCTCGTGTCAACATGCGTGACGACTCGAACCACGTTATCCTTGGAACTCAGCAATTCAAACCAGCCGAATTTGCAACTCAAATTAATTTAAATATGGACAACGCTTGGGGTATCGTTCGGTGCGTCATTGATTTGTGCATGAAGCAACCGGATGGAAAGTATTTAATTCTGAGAGATCCCAATAAGGTAAGAGTTTTTAACATTCCGAATAATTATTCAATGTTCTTCATTCACGCCAACTTACACGTGACTTATACTTTACAGCCTCTCATTCATCTGTTCGATATTCCGGATAATACGTTTGACGAGTCTGGAGAAGAGAACTCGGATGATGATGATAAGGGTGAGTTAGGATTTCACAATGCTTAAAAGGTTTTGTATGGAAAACTACAAGTGAATTATAAATTATACAATTTCTTTATTTTTTGTATTTTTTAGATGATGACGACAACAACTAAGCAAATCCATCGTTCTCACGCTGCATAATTCATCTTTATTCCCGTTAATAAATGTAATAATTATCGTAACGTACACTATGAAATTAGTAAATGCATAAGTAACCTAAGTTTATGCCTAATTTATAGTCTTGCAAATATTTAGTTTCCTGGTTTATGGTAGACGATAGTTAGCCCAGTCTTTGTTCTTTCGCCGTTTAATTCAAAATTGAAATAAATATATACTAAAATGTGCATTTTATGCATTCGTATAGCTAGCTGATTCTTCCTCTCTCGTTTCTCCCTTAATAACATATCAAAATATTCATAATTCAGCTTCCAAATGTTTCATAAATCCGTTCATGAATTAGGATCCTCTGACTCAAATATTCAAGTTTGCAGTAGTAGGAAAATAGAAGTTGACATTCGTACTCGACTTGGGCGTAAATAACGGTGGACGAAGATTCTTGGCGGAATTCCATGACGTCGGTTGTGTTTACTGAAAAATAGTTAATTAGTCACGACTGAATTTGGGGTTTGTTTAAGATAATTCGATATTCAGGGACGAAACAGTAAAACCCGCAAGACCAAAATAGGCGACCCCAACCCAAACATCGTATTTTTAGGTTGTTAGGTTGATCGGACTTTGGGCTTTAGCAAAAGTTGCGAAATCGAAACTTTTTGAAGTACTTTTTTTTTGCGACGAATAAAGCGGAAGCAGTAGGTCTTTTTCCTATGGCGATTGGCGATGCGCAAATCGAAATTTTGCAAGAAGAGACGATCAAAAATTCAACAATATTTGGACAATAGAAGAACCGTCTTAGAATCTTCAAAAAACTCAATTTTCATTGTTAGGTCAAAATTACTTACGACTTGAGCACCATTTCTTTAGGTTCGATCAATTTAGGCTTATTTCTGCCCAAATACGCCAAACGGGATGTGTCGCAAGTCGCAATTCGGATCTAAGTACTTTTATTTCAACTATTTAACTTTTTCTGATTAAATTTTCATTTAAAAATTAAGATTCTTGTCCGGAATTTTTGCTGCATTTTTCCAACGGGATTTTGGCCGAGTGGGTCAATTGTATGTATAAAAGGAAAAACGAAACGAACAACTTACAGCAAGTTCCGAGCAGGCAGGTCTCATGCTCCATGAGGATCCTAAAAGGTTGTGAAGCTTTTCCATCTTCGATTCGTTCTGCAAACATTCGAATGTTAGCTCTGGCTTCGTTTGTAAGGAATGGGAGATGAACTAAATGTTCCGTGTACAGAACTATGTATTCCCAATCCCGACTTCCGTCCTGGGCTTTGGTGCCGGATTGAGACAGAATGTTGTAGCTTATGCTAAAATCCCGTAATTCCAAATTCCGATTTAGAAATAATTGTGTAAAAATGGCAATTTTATATTACGATTTCGACTTACATTGTAGGGTTAATTGTTTTCACATTTGAGAATTCCGAGAAGAATTCCCAGGCTTTTTTCGATTCCATATTTTGGAGCACAAGTTTGTAGCTGTGTGGGTATTTGTACTTTTTCATTAAGATCCAGTATAGAATCGTGGACAGAATTAAGCAGGATATCAGTTTGGCTCTTCCCATTATTTCGATTGACGTGTCTTCAAAAGCGTATCACAATGTTATTGAGATTCAGTGAAATCCAATGCACCCGTCTCGAAGAAAATTGAAACACTGAACTCAGGTGTGTTTTTAACGATGAGGATCCCGAGTGACGACTGACTTGTTTGGCCGAAAATTGAGAAATGCCAGGTTCGTCTGAGCCGAAGATGGAAATGGAAGGGTTAAGGATAAAGGGTTGCGTTTGACTACCTGTATACTCTGTAACCTTAGTGATTCTGTTCATGTGTAACGTGTAACTCATTGCTACACTGCTTTCAGGTTGTTAGGTGACCGGACGAATCTAGTACACAAGGCAGCGATCAATCTTTTGAACTTTAATTTGAAATACCTTTCGGCACTGAACTTTAAAATATTTAAAGGATCCAAATTGGTTGAATTTAAGAACAATGAGCACACTATAACCGCACATGGAGAAAGTGACATGGTAACCACTGGCCTTTTCATGGTTACCATCCGTTACACTAGGATTGGTTGGAAGTCCGAAAGTCGCACAAGTGGTTATCATGGGATGTTACCATGTAGTGGTTACCGTATGTTCACTGTTACTGAATTTAACATGCCTTCTTACTTGGTTACTTGTTCTACAATACTGAATTCGAGTATTTAAAAATTCCATGTAGCTCAAAGCTCAAACCATCCAAGTAAACTGTGTATCTTTGTCATTTTATGTTATTTTATTTTATTCTATTTCTGCTCACTGGCACAGCAGCAAACGCAAACCACTGTCAAAGCGTATTAAACTGCGTTAAAAATTCTTTCCGCATACTTGCAGTTCGCATTTCGAACCTAGTGCAAACAAATTACAGCATAGAGCAACAGATTATATTTCTGATCGGTTAGGTTAGGTTTTAGGTTTGAAAAGTGAAAAAAAATGAAAAATGTCAAATGGCCGTTTCTATGAAACTGCATTCGCTGAAAATATTTAAAGTTTTAATTTATATTTGAGTTTTACATGTACCGTTTTACATGCGTCTTTTTATGCTCAAAAAATTATTTTAAAGCCAAGCCTTCATTTTTAATGAAGCTATTCAAAGAAATGCAGAGCATTATTGTGGATGATGAATGATGACTGATGAGATGACTAATTTCAGCTGGGTTAGATTTGTCAAAAAAGAGTGCTTTGTTCAAAATACAGCATATTTGAGTTTTACATGTACCATTTTACATGCGTCTTTTTTACCTAAACCATATTTTATATACTTATTTTAAAGCAGAAGAGTCTTCGTTGTTTAATGAAGCTATTCAAAGAAATGCACAGCACTAGTTTCAGCTGGGTTAGTTTTGTCGAAAAAGGGTGCTTTGTTCAAAATACAGCATATTTGCTTTACTTTGTTTTTGCAATTTACAAATTGCAAAAAATACTTGAAAAATAAAACATATTTTGCAAAAAATACGTTTTGCCAATATTTGTTCGTGTTCCATCACTTTCCCTAAACTGAGAGGTGCTCAAATAAGAATGACAAGCATTATTTATATGGATGTTTATGAACAATATCTATTTTTTAATTGTACGGTCATTTCAGTTATTTATTAATTACGAAATTCCCCTATTTATGAAAATCAGGTCATCCGTCCGACCTCGAACACGCTATACAAAAATCACAGATGCTGAAACTGGAACAATTGTTAAATACTGGTCGTCCTGTGCATGGTACATCAAATTAAATCTAGTTGTGAGAGTCACAAACTAAAACTCTAGTCGTAAGTATTCCGCCTAAATACTGCATGACGGTTTGTAACTTGTAACGTAAACCCTTTAGAGACACTTTCAGTTGTCACTTTGTCACACGACTGACACGATCCCAGAAATGACCGAATCCTTCCTCCCTCTTCCACTCGCACTTGTACGTCGGTCATGTTTGGACAGCCGCCTATTCAACTCTTCCAACTCGTTGTACTTCCGGTCTGACACTACCAATTTATCAGTAATTGTCTGTCGATAGAACACAACGCCAAAGAAACAGAGAAGCCCTAGAACGGGTAACATGATGCCCGTGATGCAAATGGCTGGAGCAGGTGGAAACTTGATCCAGCAGAGAAGAACCACGTCCACAATGAAGAGGAAGATGCTGACAGTGTTGGCGAGAACCCAGGAGAGGTCAATGTAGAAAATGAGAAGGTCATGTGGAGACTGACTCGCCAGGTCAAGGGAATTCAATTTGGCAATTGCTTCCACGTGTGGAAGGATACAGGTGCAGATCATTATGGACAACATTGTGGAACTCACGAGGAGGGCAGTGGTGACGGCGAAGGAGGTCAGTAGAAATTCATTCGTGTTTTCTTGGATTTGGATCTCAACTGTGGCCACCTGGACATAAAACATAAAAGTAATTTCGTAATTTTTAAATGTAAGTTTAGAAAACTAACTATTCACCATTTTCGATGGACGAAATTGAACATACTGTCCTAAAATCAGGAAGCTTGAACAGCAGTAGTACTGAAATTACGGTCATAGGTCGATTGACCGAAAGCCTAATGGACCGAAAGCCATTGACCCAATGCAAATTGGTCGATGTTGAGCTGAAATATTGTTCGAGCGGACTATTGGCCGATTTTATCATATTGAATGAAAATGTCCTTGACCGAACACGGAAATTAAGGTAGACGGTCACATTGGCAAAGTTCACATTGGCAAACATTCCTTTATCCAAAATGGCAAATAAAAAAGGTCAAAATGGCAAAAAACTTAGTACCATTTTCTGAAGTTTTTTTGCCAATTAGGTATTTCATAAACTAAGGTTTTTGCCAATTTGGAATGTCGAAAGGTTGAGCTTTCAAGTAAAGCAAGTGCTATCGTGTTAATATATGCAGAATTTACAAGAAAGAAGGTATTGTCATCAATTGAATTTCAAAAGTTTCTGTCATGTTGTAAAAGAAAAACACCGTACAAACTCGCCGGCGGCGGTTACTATGTATAGTCGACGGAATTCCGTAAGGGGAAATGAATACTACATGTGTGACGACAATAGAGATATGTGCAGTGCTAGTGTAATCGCTAGAAATGGGTTATACACCAAAAGGCGAGGGATGGCATAGTAGATTTAATAAGGCACTTTGAACTAAAGTCCTCGTCTACAGAGAAAGCAGTATCGTCGTTTGAATCATTATTTTATCTTCTTCTCATCTCAAAAAAGTACAAATCAAAACTATGGTCATCCGTCTTCTATGACTTACGAACGCCGTTTGTGATTTTAATTTAGCTTGATATTCCTTTTTCGATTCCGCTTGATAGGTTTTTGCCATTTAGGTTTACAATTAAAAAGACATTTGCCATTCTGGAAATTTGAATTTTTGCCAATATGACTCGAAATCTGAAATTACAGTCTCAAAATGTTTGCCAATGTGAACTTTGCCAATGTGACATGGAATCGAAATTAAATATCTACCACGTTTAAATGCAATGCGAATTAATCCAAATCTTTTTCTAAAGTATTAAATGGCGTCATATTATACGAAAAATAAATAAAAATAAATTTAGTATTTTAAAATATAATGAAGGGGAATAATCAATAGTTTGGGGTTCACTTCACACAAAACTACGAAAACAAAAACCACGATTCAAAAATCCTCAGCTCAAAAACCGCGACTCAAAAATCGCAGCTCAATAAACTGCGGCTCAAATACCGCGACTCGAAAACCTCGAACCAAATATAGTAAGTCAAAAACCGCGGCTCAAAAAACCGTAACTCAAAAACCGCGATTCAAAGACCGTAACTCAAAAAACAGCGACTCTAAAACCTCGAACCAAAAGTCAAAACCGGCGAACAAAAATCGTGAATTGAGATTCGAGACAACAAAGCTGCAAAAAAAAACAAAAAAAAAACACAAACTTTACAAGGAAATACTCGGAAATTATAAATTGTTCGGGCAGATTATTTATTCGCATTGTAAAATTCTGATCGGTACCAGAATATTTTCAATATTGAAAGCGAAAGCCAAAGTACGCATATTTGAACAAGATTTTAAAAACTAACAGTATTCATTTCTCAAAAAATATTATGAAATTATTATGGTTTTAAAGTTGAAAAAAATATTGTTTTAGATTGAACTAAAAAATTATGAATTAAAAAAGATTTTGGTTTCTCGACCTTCATCATGCAAATTAGTGATTAACATGTTACGTTTTGTGAGTTCCTCTGGAATTATCTGATTGCAGTCCTTTAAATTCAAAGCGCAATATTCTTTTTGCAAAAATGCGTAAAATATTTCACCAAAAATATTGTAATCCACCAAGGAATCCTACAATACCGACAACTCTGCGTGTTTCTCATTTTGCCTGCTTATTCCATTGAAAGCTACGAAATTACACTTTTAGAATATTTGAATTTTAAGAATTTTAAAATGTAAGTTAAAAACCCAAACAAAAGAATTTAGAAGTATTCTAGTTTATATTTGAGTTTAGTAATTTCCAGGTCAATAATTTTTTTTTTTTGAAATGATTTGGAATTTTGTCTGTGCACTTTTGCCTTGTAGAAATTGCATATTTTGACCACTTACGACAGAGAAGCCTGCCATGAGTGCTGCCATTTCCGTGACCCCTTTTAGCTTCGCCTTGCTCAGCTGAAGACGTCTCCATACCAAATGTGTGGGTTCACTCGACTCGTCATTGTCCGAATCTTTGGCTTCATCAATCTCAACTTCCGGTCCCAACATTGCTAAGCGTCAAGTTCACTCGTGCTATTTAAGCTTTACACACCATTTCACATAATTCAATCAAAAGTCACCAATTTAAAAAATAAAGCTAAAAGTTGTATTTACTTGTACAAGAACAAAGATGGGAAATTAATGCTTTGTGGCGGTTTAAACAGAATCGAAGGACCGTGAGTGTTTATAACTTTATAGACAAATTATTCGTGTACACAAATTAGTCCACTGTCACCGGTGGTGAAGTCAAAAGTTTTAAATTTCAAGTGATCCGCTTGATTGGAAGTTAGTTCAGAGCTTCAGAGCCTAGTTGTGGCATTGGAGGATCTGAGCAGTGAACCAAGCTGCAAGGCCACTAGTAGGTAATGATGAATACAATGAGTAACACATGTAGGAGGATCATGTAACAGGTTTGTAAACTTATAACAGCCAGGCACTCTATACAGAAAATCTCGTCACAACAATAGTTGAGTTCTGCTATAAGCCCACCAGAAGAATCCGGGTTGAAGATGGAACAGGGATTGTGTACACACGACAAGAATATGAATTTTAGCCGAGCTATTTAAATACTACGTGATGTGGGAGGCTACTGCGGAAAGTAATATAGGAATTGTTCCTAGCGTGTGAATGTGAAAATTACTACGAACGTACGTAAACGCTCCTATCAAAAGTGACGTTGGAAGTTATCAGTAGTTAGTATGTGCCTATTGCCTATCGCTGAATGCATTAATTCTGGCTTATGTGGTTTATATATAGACAGACGTTGTTCGTGGTTGCGTGGTGGTAGTGAAGTCTAACTTAAATTTTTAATAGCGGAAGGAAATGGGAGAAATACATATATATTTGCAGGAAAGAAAATAAGACAAGGGTATTTCCTCATTTGAGCATTGGGTAGAACTGAAATCCACAATTTTAGGGACATTAAAATAGGGGTTCAATTTTAGGGGACATAAATAACCTGATCTATGTACATCCAGAGAATATTGCTAAGTAGGACTTTCTATGTAGTACAACCCAGCAGATACAGAGTCATTGGACGGTAATGAAAATGAATGGAATTCATCCCATTAAATGCCATTGAATCCCATTAAATCCCATTGTGACTTGATGTGATTTAATTTAGAAACGTGGCTTCCTTATTAAATATCATTAAACCACAATAACATTAAATCATAATATTATTAAATCATATTAAGTCACAATACCATTTGAGTCTCATTAAATTAAATTACCATTAAATCCCATTAACCCACATTATCATTTAATCCCATGAAATCTAAATACCTATAATCTCATTTAATCAGAATATCATTAAATGTCATTAAACCACATTTCCATTAAATCCCGTTAAACCACACTACAATTAGAACCCATTAAATTAAAATCTCATTCAAATCCCATTAAACCACATTACCATTAAATCCCATTAGATAAAAAACTTATTCAAATCCAATTAAATGATACTAAATCAAAATACCAGTAAATCTTATTAAATCACGCTACAATCAAATCCCATTAAATCACAATACCCTTACAGCCCATTGAATCCCATTATTATTAAATCCCATTAAATCACATTCCCTTCAAAATTCAATTTTATCAAAATATCTTTAAATTCCATTAAATCACACTACCAAGAAAAGAAAGAAAACCCATTAAATCACATGTAATACTATTAAATCCCGTTAAATGCCAGCGTGATGTGATGGGATTAAATCGTCAAAGTGGGAGTTTCCATGAATCTTGCTGACACAAAATAACCTGCGCAATTTGGGTACCACGGAGGCTTAGTTAATTAAGTTTCGTATGAAAAAACGCAAGGTGTATCGTTTTGACCCCAACCAAACACAAAACACAATTATGTCTAATCTATAATACTAACAGACTTAACTCGGTTGATTATATTTATTCTAAATTAAGCCATACTACCTTACTTAATCTCTGCTCGAGATGCTATTCATGTATTCCTGGTTTCACGGGTTAAGCCCAGAATTTCTTTGGCGAACGCGTGATCGTCTTCATAAAGTAGAACAATAGTAGTGTAATAACGCTTCACAGTTCGTTAAACTAAAAATAATTATGCATAAGCAGGGCCAGAATATAAGTAACTTGGAAATTTATTGTTTTGCGTCTTAAGGAAGAAGTAAGAGATCAAGTATGCAACGATGCAACGCCTGGCATCCAGCATCCAGCATCCAGCCACTTGTACAGCGGTTCACGAGAATTATGATCTTGAATTTGAAATTTTATTAGCAAAGTTTTTACTTTTTATTATCCTGGAATATTTTAGATGGCGGAAACAATAAAACTAAAAAATCTTTCTGAGTCCGCCTTCAATCCATTCATTATGTATAAAAATCCGAGAAGTAAATATTTAAATATTCCGTAAATAGCTTACGCTTGGGTCAGCCTTGAGTATTTCTCTCACGATGAGAGCTTCGAAAATTGCCATTTTGGGCAAACTTTCGGAATTTCAGACGGTTTGCTTCACATGTGCAGCTGATAAAGTATCCATTTCAATCCCAAGCACAGTCATCGCAATCCGCACACCAGCTCCGGACATTCGTCTATGCGTATAATTACTGTAGTAAGTTCGATAAGCATTCTCATCGTAGTCTTCATCTGAACCCGTTCCTTGAAACAGTTTGTTGTTCATCAGGCGACTTCGAAAGTAAAATCCGAAAATGAGGAGCAGAAATAGGAAAGGTGTCAAAATTGCACTTCCTAAAAAATGATTCGATCAATTTCTGAAATTAGCTATCACTAATTGTTTGTTTTTTTACCTGAAGCGGGCACGTAGAAGGGTGAGCTACTGAATTTGATCCAACAGAGTAGAATGACGTCAAGTGTGAAGAGGAAGACGGACACTGTACTGGCCAGAATCCAACTGACCTGAATCCATCGACCCAGATTCCGTTCCAATTTGTACTTCTTGTTGTAGTAGAAATAGGGTGTCAGGCCAGTGCCATCCAGAGCCTCCTCCAGAGCTTCATTGGCCGTGATGTAGGGCAGGATGAAGGCTGTCACCAAAATCACGAAACCAGACACGCTCACGAGTAGACAGTTGATTACAATGAAGCTCGTCACTAGAAATCGATTAATGTCATCTTCAACAGGTAGTTGGGTTATGGAGAGCTGGAAAAATACAAATAAACCAATGCGGTTTAAAAATATAAAATTTAACGCCTTTCGCTATTTTAAAGTAATCATAATAATAAATTATTTAGTAATAGTTTCAAGTTTGATGAAAAACACAAATCCGTTCAGTAGAATCATAAAATTGTAGCCAACAATGCTACGGATTTTTAATAATAATCAAATAATCCGGGAATAAAAAATTGAAAAAGAAAAATCAAATTTTTGAAATGCTAAATACAAATCGTAGCTCAGGCAAGTCGGTAACAAATTTTATATAGTGTAATAAATTAATCCTGTATTTTTATATAAAATTCAAAAAAAAAAACACAGTTCAACTTTAACGAACGTTGATTCATTCGTCCGCCGAACCAAAAGTCAAGTCCAGATTTGTC
>JAQFYU010000417.1:0-22767 GCA_034694905.1 Ceratophysella granulata | reverse complement strand
CACAAAAGTCATATTTCATATATGTACAAATGTAACAGTGAGTAGTATTGAAACGTATTCAAAGACCACTCAGTTGCCGCCGGTCATATTGGTTATTGTGCGATAAATGACAAATATTGATTAGCAAACTCGTCATAGCCGGGTCATAGCCACGATCAAACCGTAAATTCCCTGGTTTGCTTGAAAATTGAATTGAAAGTGATTAATGAATTATGAATACTACTGATGTGACAGGAGCTCAACACAGGATTTTCAATCACTATGGATGGCGAAGGTGTTCCAGACAGCTCTTCCTGGAAGTCCACAGTCCAAAACCAGTTAGCTCTACTTTTTCATGGAAGAAATGTTGAAACTTTACTTCGTGTTCTCTTCTTCCTGGACGAAGAAACTCGGGCTTCTGAATCAGAATTCAGAAGTCAAGCACCACCCATCTCATCAGGCTCTTGGAAAACTCTCAAATCCATTCTTGAGGAGAATTCCCCTCCAATGTTCGCTCGCTACGCCGTATGTCTTTCAGAGGAAACCAAGAAACCTCTCCAGGTCTGTCCAATACATACATAGTACTACCTACATATCATCTATCTATCACCATTCACCATACGATACTAGTCGATCGAACGCACAAAACAAAGTCCCGCTAAATGTAATCAATCCAAAGTCCAGTGCTTTTGCTGTCAGTCCCGTTTAATTTCGGGAAAAACAGAAGTTAATGCCAAGGCTATTTAATGTCTATGATACTCTGGGGCATTGAGGAGAGGATATGTATGGACTCCTTCGAACTTAAAATGAACCTAAAATAAAATGTGACTTAACCACTTAATGTTCTAATACTAGGATGAAGCCTTTCGAAGTACTGTCGCGCTTTTGCACAACGAAATGATGGACGGTGTTGAAGAGCCTTTGCCCGAAGACTTATGCGAAGGATTTGACCTTGTTCGAATCACTGATTTCGACGTGAGTCGTTGCACTGCTTTCCGTGGCTTAGCGGAGTCCTGGAAGTTCATTCCGGTGGGCAGCCAAAGTGAAATTCTACTCCTCATCCCCAGAATTATATCGACTCAGAAAGACATTTGGGCAACGGATGGAGCGGTGGCTAGACGTGAGGACGTTCCTGGACCCGACAACGCTCTTGTGTCCGCCTTGCTCAGTTTGGACTCAATGGTTCACATTCGGCGGTGGTGGAAAGGAGATATTTCGGTAATCATGCCAAAAAGAGCATTCAAGCAGGTCCATTTTTCAAGTTATCCGTGGGTGTCTTGTCAACTGCGGCTGAGCAAATAATATTATTTCTATATTCTGTCGTTCTAAAAATTAAAAGAATACCAACTCTATCTGCTTTCTGATTGAAGGGGAAGAGATGCGGGAAGAAGATTATGGACAGCACGGTGAGCACTGCGGCTGGTGCGGCGGGAGCTGTGAGCGGCGCAGCGATTGGCGGTACCGCCGGGGTCGTCATTGGTGTGATCACGGGAGTTGTGGGAGGAGCTGTGATTGGGGCCCAAGTGACGCGGTACGTGGTGAGTGGACTCAGTGAGAAGTTGACGACAACATTGTTCGGACTTCCCGAGGAGGGACTGGAGAACGCGTACAAGTTCCTGGGAGTGGACAAGACTGCCACGAATGAGGAAGTGAACGAATCCTACCGCAAACTCTGTCTCCAGTACCATCCCGACAAGGGCGGGGATGGTCAGCAATTTATTCTGCTCCAGGTCCACATGGGCGTGATCAAGACGGCTCGGGAAGGTTACATTGAAGATAAACTACACAGGTCTGAAGTCTGAAGTCGAAGTCTCCTGCCAATTGGGACAGGACTTAGATGAGTTAGCATACTTTTCCTTGTCAAAGCGGAAATGGCTGGAGCCTGCAGGCAGACATCCAATCGAACGCTTTTGTAACCAAATAAAATTCCGATGTGGAATTCATAACCTCGCCTTACCAAGTGATTCACGAAAATAGTAGCGGGCCGCAGAGAGTCCAGCTAACGAGACATCTACTTACGCTTTTATCTTACTGCTTTTACTCCTAATTTTCTGTTTGTCAATCTCGAACCTTAAACTAAGTTATATTTTGTATTTTCCAATTTTCACAAAAAATCTCAGTAAAGTTTTGACTTACTCAGGAGGAGCAGCTCAGAACCAGAATTGTGAACCGAGCGTCTGTTGTAAATTGTAAGGTTTAGATATAAGTTATAATTATAAGGTATAAGAAGAAAGAAATGATGAGGATGACTTTCTGTGATAACGTTTTGCTGTTTTAGTGTGGCGGGATTTGTCATTTGATTTTCAAATTGGAAATGCTTCAATTAATTTTCTCATTCCTCATGTTATATTATAACTTTCACATCATTATGCAGGTCAGATCGTCCACAACACAGATGTCTCATATGTATCTGGTATTGTTGACCTTTGACCGACATTAAGTTTGCTCAACACTCAAATGAATGTATTTATTCTTTCAAATGTGGTTTTGGGATGTAGGATATGAGATAGGATCAAGATGCAGTGGTGTAATTAAAAATTGTCATTAAATGACACCGCATAAAAGCAGGAGGGTTGCAGAAGATGATTTTTTATTATTGTTAAACTTCATTTTCCCACTCACTCATAGTATTTTACCCAATTGTCGTCATTGCCAATTGCCAGTCTCTAGTAGCCAAGCCAGTAGCCTCTTCTTCAATTCACTCAAACTAAAATCTACATATACAGAATCTTCTATTTGCCATCTATTTTGTGAATTTTCAATTTAAGGATTGCCTGCGACTAGACTGCGGGAGTGGCATGGCAACGAAGTGAAAGACTCAGTTCGTTGTTGTTTGTACGATTTTATTACTTACGGGTATCATGTGCGTTAGGCTAATGATGAATTGCCAATCATCTTAAAGCAATTTTCTTTATCAAACATTATGATCTTTTTGACTTTTTTATATCTTTTTACTTAACATCGAAGAAGGACAAAAACACGTTAATATAAATAGATCAAATAATATAGACCTATTTTGATTTAAATCAATGATCCAGGAATTTACAGATTCCAAAAATGCAATTCCAGATTTCCGAACACGTCATAAATACTTGAACTCCTGCTTTTTTTATGACGGCTTATTTCCCACTTTCTTTGGCTGAGCTTGGCATAAATGTGTGAATATACCGTTTGGCAACATGTACATATGTATATGTTCACGCTGGGCTGGACCTTGGCCGTCGAGGTAAATGCGTGGCGCGGCCGTCGTCGTGGAATGGAAGAGCACAGACCAAAACCGCAACAGAACAACAGAAACTATCAGAATCATTAGGCATTTTTTCATGACAGATGAATAGCAGCGAGCGAGAAGCATTATTTCCGTTTCTCTATTGCTTTTTTACTCTCTTCATCATCGCCCATCATTCTTCTCACCCAACAACACAAAGGGACATGATTCCCATTCCCACCCGACAATCTCCTATCCGTCCGTCCGTCGTCGTCTCTTCAGTCCCTTCTGTGCAGTAGTACTGGTGGTGGTGAAGTGGCTGGATCCGAACCGAACTGTTCTAATTTACGTCACGTGTCCGTTTCATTGTTTCATTAATTTGAAACATAAAATTCATAGGAGGATCACGTTCGACATCAAGTTCAAGTTCAAGTCGGTAAGCTGTAGCACTCCTGATCCTGACCCTGACTTCCTTCATGATTCATGACAGCACAATTTGATAATACGTTTATTTTTAGTAAGTTGTCAAATCCCTATTTATTTTGCACGCATCTCAAGTATCTGTCAAAAGTGGAGTTGAATGCGCCAACTTCAAAATCCTTGTTGACAGCCGAGCCTGTGGAATTTTTAGTTTGCTCTATTAGTCGTTTGTTATTACATTTATGATGTTGTTGGACGTGGATAATTTAGTTGGAAAGAGATATGGACCATTTCTTATTTCTTGGAGTAGCTCGGAACTTAGAGAAAAGGTTCCACCAACTCCACTTCAACCGACAATATTGATGGAAGAACTATGGGAAGAACAGCAATAATTCATGTCGCGGCGCGGCGGTCACGGTAGCTTGAAGTCACTTGAAGGTCATAGATTGGTTGGTTGGTGTTACGTGGGTTTGGTGTGAAATGTGAAAATAACCACAATTGAACCCGAATCAGGACTTCTGGGCTCGAACAAACTATTCTCAGTTATCAGTGTTTCTAAACAAAGCCATACATTTTGTAGGGTGTACAGGGCTCAGAGTGCTGAAGTGTAATGTGTCTGTTCTTGCTCGTGTCATCGATACTTGGTCGTACGTACCTCGAAGCCCATATCCCATTACAGTGATAAACAACCTACATGTCGCCCATGTCGCAACCCTGGTCGGAGCCAAGGTCTCCCAACCCGGCCCGAAGTCGGGGTTAGGAATATTTGGATCTATTTCTAGGAATTCTCTTGTGAAGTCGCGGTCGGACAGTGTTTTCAGTCTTCAGACCCCAAAATTTTCTTGCGCTTCGCGCAATTGTCGGAATTGAGCTTTAGATGTTGAATTAAACAGCGAATTATTGTCGGAATTGAGGTTTAAATGTTGAATTCTATGCGCAATTGTAGGAATTGAGCTTTAACTGATGAATTAAATATGCATTTGTCGGATTTGAGTTTTAAATGTTGAATATAATGCTTAAATTCTGGAATTAAGCTTTAAATGCTAAACTAAATGCTTCTGGTGATTTAAGATGACAATTTATTGCAAGCGTGAATGAAGCCCAAAATAAGGAAAATGGCTGAAGATATCAAACTTTCGTGCGCTTCGCGCCATATTTCTGCCTGCCTGTCCTTAATTGCAGCAGCTTCTACAAAAAAGTTTATTTTCGATATATATTTATTCGGGAATCAAGTAGAAATAGGTAAAATGGCTTCAAATGCCAAAAATTTCTTGCCCGTCGCGCAAAAATCGGCCTTTCGGTACTTCATTGCAAAGGCTTGCAAAGATTTCAAAGGGATTTTACATATGTCGTATAATTTGGTATCAAAAATTTTCAATTGCAAAAAATACCCTAACCGTGGGTTCTCCGAGCCAACCCGTACCCTGGGCTGAGCTGGACCATTATAGTTGATCACTGCCCATTAATCTGAACTAAATGAGAGCTGGTATCTGTTCATGTGCTAGATTTTGAGAGAATCCGGATCAATGGACGGAAAGGAGGCGAGCGGTTCTGAGGTAGGAGGAGGGAAGCGAGCTGGAAAGAAAGCGGAACAAGAGCTGGGACCAGCTGCAGTGGCTGTCGAGCCAAAGAAAAGGAAAGTATCTCAAGATAAGAACTCGACTAGCGGGGCCAAGGTAGATAAGGAACCGGAAGAGAAAGCCGAGTCCAAGAATGGGGCAGAAAAGAAGACAGATGAGGCGAATGGAGCTAAGGTGAAAGGCGAGGAAGAGGTAAATGAATATGGAATCCAATCAACCTACTAATACGGATATAGGACATAAGGAAGTAGATAATAGATTGGGTGGTGGTGTACTAATTGAAGAATTGTGTTCAATGAAAGGTAACCCCGACGGTGGTTGAAGAAGAAGAGCTGGAGAGATCACCTGATGCTGGGCTGCTTCTGGTGTGTGGCGCTACGAACTGGGACTTGGTGGGTCGGTCACAATTACCCAAGGGCGCCAAAGCCCCGCCAGCGGGTGTCTCCGTATCCAACCTGTGGGGACCACATGTTTGGAAGGAAAAGACGCGTGTGAGTACCATTGCCAGTTCTTGTGGAGCCTGTCACTCAGCGCTGATCACGGAAGACGGCCAAGTGATGACTTGGGGACGGAATGAATTTGGACAACTGGGCACAGGGGACACGGAGACCAAGTATGCTCCAACCCTCGTTGCAGGTTTGGAAGAGCACAACGTGGTGCAAGTTGCTGTCGGGAAGAATCACACGCTCTTTCTCACGGACAAGGGCGTGGTGTACTCTGCTGGAGACAACAAAATGGGACAATTGGGTCATGGGAACAAGGCCAAGAACGCCTTAACTCCAGGGAAGGTGAGAATCTTTGCTTGAGGACCTGGTAAAAGTATATCTTAGCCCACGTCATCCGATATTCCTCCCGCTGCTCATCCTTGTCATTGAAACCGAGCTTAGCTTTTCGCTTGGAGTAGACTTCGTCCATGCGTCTGGAACGACTTCACTGCCCACTTGGTCTCATTCACTCTCTCTACTTTCAGATCGACTACAAGGGAAAACCAATCGTGAAGTTGGCTTGCGGTGGGGAGTTCAGTATGATATTGGATATTACAGGAGGTTTGTACGCATTCGGAAATCCTGAGTTTGGACAACTGGGTAAGTAATTTACCCTCCATCTGATATCAGAGCAGAATTGGTGAAAAGATCGACAGACCGAGTTGCACTTGAATGCGTTGAAAGATTCCGCGACAGGTCTAATGATATCATAGTTGATCGTTGATCTTCAGCCAAAGCCAAAGGTTTTCACTTTTCCTTAGTGCAAACTAGTGCAAACGGAGCCAAGAAACATCAACTTATTCAATCTGGTTGATGTTGATGCTACTTGGCTCACCTAAATTCGGTGGAATTCACTTGTATATATCGCGAAAATATGGCTGAAATCATAGCACCCTGTCTGTGGTGAGCTGATTCTGATTCAAGTATTTAAGTCAACCCGATGTACTATGATTCACGGAAATGTGAAGCTTAACCGTTTTACACTTTTTTGAATTTGAATGTAGAGGTTTGGTTGTGGTTGTACTGGTGGTCGTACTATTTCATTTATGCTTATATTATTCCTTCTGATTTGAATGCAGGTCATAACACTGACGGGAAGTTTTTGGAACGTGCTGGGAAGGTCACATTTAACTGTGAATATACTCCACGCAGAAATACGACGTTTGTGGAGAAGAACAAGAACGCGTCCACGCCCGTGAAGGATGTGTCCATTACTGACATCAAGTGTGGGATCAATCATTCCGTGGCCATTGACTCCAAGGGCCGGGTCTTCACCTGGGGCTTCGCAGGCTACGGTCGGTTAGGTCATAGCGAGACCAAGGACGAGCATATTCCGCGTCTCGTCAAGTCCTTGGAAAACATGAAAGTGAATGTGAAGCGCATTGCGGCGGGAAGTACGTTCTGCCTCGCTTCTGATGGCAACAAAATGCTCTACTTCTGGGGTCAGACGAAGAGCGCGGGAGAGGCGACCATGTACCCGAAGCCCTTGCAGGATCTGTGTGGCTGGAATATACGGAGTATTGGGTGCTGCAACAAGAGCATCATGATTGCAGCGGACGAGAGTCTGATCACTTGGGGACCGAGTCCCACGTACGGTGAGCTGGGCTACGGTGAGAATCGGCCCAAGTCCTCCACAACACCGCAGGAAGTGAAGCCACTGGACGGGATCCATATCAACGAAGTGGCCTGTGGATTCGGACATGCATTGATGATTGCCAGAGACCAAACTGGAGAGGAAAGGGCACGGATTGCCAAACTCCCCAGATGGCCATGATCTCAGAAACAAGTTCAACTCCAGCACTACAAACTCATCATCAATCACATCCACCCCTCCCTTCTCCAGGACCGAGTACTGAATTAAGGAATCTCACCTCAAAGTACGGTTGAAACTCAGATTCGCATCTCCCTTGCTCCCTTCATTTGCCCACTAACAACAATTGTACCAAGTCTTGCTCTTTCCACTATTGAGCACACTAAGATACGCTCAGAAGACTGTTATATGTCCGTGATTTACCTCAGTTACTATTCACTACCATACCTAAAATGTTTCTGTTCGAGTCCTTGATTGATTTCAGGGAACCTGTTCATTGTTCTAAATGATTGATGAGGAATAGGATGTAAGTAATTAATTTATTCCCATAAGCACCGAACTACATTTGTTTTCACTAGTTGTCAGCTCGAGTATTTTCTTACGGATATGCATGTTTCCATTCAGCACGTATACAACAAGTCAAACCCGGAGACAAGTAACCTTTTAGCCACACAATTCTTGTACCAGAACTTTTGTCTCCATTTTTACACTTACTACATTTAATATTAAACGAATGGGATTTTATACAGGGTGAATACTACGTAGTACTCACGATCACGACTGCAGTCCTTTTATTCTACACTTTGTGTACTTGTATCACCAGCAAATCCAATGTTATTCAAGAGGCGCGCATTATTCGTTGCTCAGCTTTTTGTCGAATTTACATGGAAATGCAAATTGGATTACGGTTACGATGAATCGAGTATTCTCCACTCCGTCAGCGCATCGTTTCGTTACTATTTTTTTGTCTGATAACAATCTTCTTCTCTGGTAAACAGCAACAGACCTTCTATCTCATTCTCCTGATTCTTGTTTAAGGTGTACTGTAGCAGATGTGGACAAAAAATATTTAAGAGAACCTAAAAGGTGGGGGAAAGCAAAACTGACAAAACCCTAATTTAATTGTCTATTGGTCTCTGTCCGGTCCTCCAAGGTCTGCATGTTGGGCTGATGTCAGTGAAAGGAATCCACGTGAATCTCTCATGAAACTCCCGTGCGAAGTTTGACTGCCAATATTACATAATGTGTGTGAAGTCAGAATCAGAAGTGGTGGAAGTGAACGAATAGCAAATAATCAATAGTCCTAAAAGTCCCAAGCCCAATTACAGAGTTACTGGCCTCCTACTTCAGAGAACGAAGAACGACGACCTGAATAATAAGGACACCCACCCTCCTGCGACATCTGCGCTACAACGACAACCTGCTTCTTGTTGTGAGTAGTTCCACTCATTTACACAAATCAAATATTTGCCAAGTAATACTAAAGTTTAGTGACACGATTACGGTCGACGATGAACATGAGCAACTGACCCTGACCCAGACCCTAGCTGTTGGGTCGGCCTCCCATTTACAAAATATACACAAATTACGTGAATTTGATGATGATTGCTCGTGACGTTGGTTGGATGGGGGACCGAATGGACCACACTAGACCATACGGCATATGAGAAAATGCAAGTTCTTTTCAGGAAAGCTGGTCGGGAACCAAGAAATGACCCTAACAAAAGTCGTTGTACGTTGTACTAGCCAAGATGAGCAACTTTTGTTTACACAACTTTCTGCAGAGCGAGAGCTTGATTCAGGTCATAGAGTATGTTAAAGTTGGCCATCTTCGCTGCGTCCTATGACCTGAACCAAGCACCTCTGCAAAAAAGTTGCTTATCTCGGTGGGTACAACAACTTTTGTCAGGGCCATTTCTTCGTAAATGTCAAGAGTTCCCTAGGTTCCCTACCAGCCTCCCGGAAAAGGACTTCCAACTTCCAACTTCGAAGTTTTCCGTGTGTGTCTTTCGGTCCAATCCATAAACCCCTCCTGGTGGCGAACAGTGATCAGCAAGGAATGGGGAACAATAGAACAAGTAGTTTGAAGAAGGAATAGTATGCGATCACCATGAATGACACATGATGGCAGACTACAAATACCATCTTTGTATTTTCTACTTTTGTCAATGACCATGTTCAATCCATTTTGTGCAAAATAAGTTCCCTTTGTGCGATAAATAGCGTGGAAATTAGCGCCTAACTTAATTCAAGGAGGGCGAGCCGAACACTACATAGCTATGCTGCCTCCTATTAGGATCTTGGGTTCTGAAGGTAGAGTAGAGACTATCGTCTACTGACACAATTTAGCGCCGCGTTGCTGTTTTCTATCGCCTCATTTATTACTAAGCCATTCTTAATGGTGCCAAGTAACTTGTGCTCACTCACAAGGGTTTTGTAAAAAGTAGAAATATTTTTAGTTGACATTTCAGTGTTTTCCGAACGAACGATTATAAAACAGGGAACAGGAACAGGATACCAAGTTAAGATACTTCTTAGTTAAACACAGGAAATTGTAGTGAGGCTGATTTACACATGTGAGTAGTTATTTTTACTCATCGTCTTCTATTACAGAATCTATGTATGATATCTATGTATTTCTATCAAAATGTATTCCAGGTCTGTTGAGCCAACCCGACGGTGACAATGGCTTCAAAGAAAGCAGCAACTAGCTTCCTCGGTAAGCACCCACTTTTCCAGAATATCTATTTTCTGCGTCCTACTTTTTATTTAATTATATACATTCATAATTCATTGTATCTTTTTCTGACCGTCTATCCCTTTGCAGATAACTTTCGGCGTTGGGCATACAATAAATCTGGATTCAATCAGTATGGTGAGTAGTGGTTATTGGTGGTTGAGTGAGTACATTATTATAGAAACAAACGTTTGTAATAATTAATTTCTCATTATACGAATCTTAATCATGAGAGTTCTAATAAGCAATGCAAGAATGAGGAGTAGCATTATTCTACGTATTTGATAAAAGTTGTACTCATGTCGATGGTCTATTGCATTTGTTCCCTTCAAGCTAACTTCTGATGCACTTGTACTTGTTGGACCATTGGGACGAGGAAAGTATCTAATTCGGTTTGGAATATTTAGGACTCAAGATCCATGACTGCTTGTACGAAACTCCTGAAGTGACAGAGGCGATCCGCCGTCTTCCAGAACACGTTAAGGACGAGCGGAATTTCCGGATCTACCGTGCCCTCCATCTTTCGATGACAAAAACCGTCTTACCTGAAAAAGAATGGACGAAGTACGAAGAGGTGCTTTGAAAAATACGTCTTTTGTTATACATCCAAGCTTACTTCTGAAGATGAAGACTAACTCTCTTTTGATTCCCAGGATGACTACTACATGAACCCGTACCTTCAGGAAGTGGAACGTGAAGTCAAGGAACGCGCCGAGTGGGACAAGAAGTAAAACAAGTTCCGGTCTTGTTCTCTGCCGTGTCCCTGTAAGTAGTGTTGGCGAGTGAACCATTCAATTTAATTCCTCTATCAACATCAGACTAGTAGAGTAGGCCTAGAAATAGATTAATATATCCGTCATCTCGGAGAACATCCTGTCAAAAAGTAATAAAATTAGCGAAGACGCCATCACGTTACAAATGCATAATGAACGAAACACAAAACACAAAACCTTTCGTGAACGTGAACACAATAAATATGTAGATGGTGTGTTAAATGAAACAGCAATAGCATCACACTTCAAGAATTAAATCACTTTATGCCACCTGAGTGTGACATTAATGCACCTGTGTTACCTAATTCATGTGATTCGACTAACCAACTCAGCATTTTATGTGGATCCGTTATCCGTTCAGTCTTTCAATTCAAACTTTTCTTGTTACGGTGAAAGTCATATTTTTCAATTTTGAATTAACTAGACTATAGAGCACCTGAAACGAAACCAGAGTTTCGCCACTCGCCACCCAGTTTCGTCAATGAGTATCACATTTACCTTAATTCATAATTCCATCTCAACTTGTGAAACTTGCTGTTCAATAACCGGCCGGCAGCAATAGTCTACTTGCTTGACGAAGACGCATAAAACGAATAACCAGACCTTCCTTCTATTTTATTGGTTAAATGCAGTCTGTTCAGTATCAGATCAGTGAGCATTGTGCATGGCGTAACTAGCGCGCTCAGTCTTTCATTCAATCCTATGAGCTTGACCATGGAGAAATATAAATTCTTGTAGCTTTTCTCGTCACGGGTTTACTAGGTCACCGAGAAGTTTTTAGTCTCAGTCCGTGATGTTGACTTCCATATGTGATTTGGTAAAGGACGTTGTGGTTCGTCCGTTTTGAGTGTCAAGTCTGTAATCTGTAAGTGAATTTTGTAAAAGTAAATGGTAATTGAATCCTATTCTATATTTCGGCACCAGATTTAATTTCCACCAATTTTATTTACATTCAATTCAATTTCAAAGCCAAAATATGCGGAAGTGAAGTATTGTGAATTGTGAATATACGCAGTTATTGTTGGTCACGGTTTGGAATCCAAATACGTAAACTCGGGTTCTTCTTGATTACAAATGAAAATGATGGTTGAGAACTCAATCGGATTCAGGGAATGGCCCCGCCATCAACCGTTTCAAGAAAGCTGCACAAACAGAGAAATAGAAATGAGTTGAATAACGGACAAGTGATGGATGAGTAATTGAATGGGATATTCTGGGTCAAGTGGACCAAGACTCACGAGCATATGGAAAGAACCCATCCTCATCCTCTGGGTCGGCGCAGTCCTTCAGGATTGATTCTGCTTCGTCTTTATCCAGTTTCTCTCCTGAATTACAACAACAACAATGGATTAGAACCAAGTCTGTGGCAGAAAATGTACTTAGTTTCGGCGCTAGTTTAGATTAGACCAAGCAAAGCAGCGAACACTCTCAGGGAGTGTTGGCCCTTAGCTGTCTATTAGTAAGTCGGTACCATAACCAAAGATAACCTATGCTATATCTGTATCTGTGGTCAGTACTCAAGAAATTTATCATCTGTTCTATGGAAGGAAAGTTTCGGAACTCTAGCGGAAAATTGAAAGTTCCTTTCTTCAATACGTAACTAACCATCGTCGGCTGGTTGGGTTTGATTGTGAAGGATGAACCTGAGACAGATGGCAACTCAAAATCTCTAGTCATCTAGCACAACCTGTCCCATATCACCATTTAATGATAACTTGTTTGTCTTTTACGTTTAAACCCAATCAGCGTAGGTACTAGAATAATGAGAAACCACTTGAATAACGACACAGCTGAATTTGAAAATTGACGCCTTTTACAGCATTTTACCCCTGCGTGCTCCATATGTGAGGGACTTGTTCATGATTGTAATGTACTCACCTAATGATTGTAAAACATGGTTGAGTTCAGCGAACATCATCTTTCCGTCTCCGGCCTTGTCGTACAGTTTAAGGCACTCCATGTAATCGTCGATGTTCCCAACATCCTTGTCCTTCTTCACTTGGGAGAAGATGGGCAGGAACTCCTCTACTTTCAACTTCTTCTCGTCTGAAACCAAGAAGAAATATGTATAAGTAGCCGAATCAACACGTGAAACGCTAAGTTAGCCACTCAAGTTTGAAGACAAGGGTTGATTATGACTTATGACTCATATCCTCGACACTAATTGTCCATTTGAATTTATAAATAAATATATAAATAGGCATAAATAAATGGAACGCAGTTCTCTAATACGCCAAAACAAGGTTTGAAAATGCCACGGGTTGAAAATTGGAACTATGATATCTGGAATACCACTTTCCACTTTTCCATAGAACATCGTAGAAGATATAAGGGAAAGCCGGAAGTGCTGTCGTATGAAAAATATACACAGCTCCAACCTTCACTCCCAGCAGCCTGCGGTGTAGGACGTTACAGCTACACCGCTTGTGTGAGTGAGATAAGGAGATGGAAGAAACGCTACTTACTCTTCTTCTTGGTTCCTCCCATTTTTTCGACCAGTTTCAAGGTGGGCGTGCAGCCGAGGGCACGGAGGACGTCTCCAACGTTGAAGGCGTCGATGGTGTCATTTCCCTCGAAATCATAGATGGAGAATGCAAACTTTGCTCCTGTACACAATTCAAACATGAGCAACGTTTTCGCAAGAAGACTACAACAACTTAATAATTAAAAATGATCAGAAGCAAGCTTAGGTTTTCGGTTGTCGAAAATCAGAATGACTCGTTTTAGGTTCTAGATTCTAAGGTCAAAACCTCTTCAAAGCTATTGGTCCAAGAACCTTGGAGAAGGATTTGAAAAGTTGTTAAAAAATATTTTGAAAATTGTGGAATCTTACGGAAGTGAAATGAATCTATGAAAGATCAGGTACCAAAAAGTTGAGATTGAAAACTTGGAACACTAAGCTTGAGTAGGATTAGAATCTATTAACTTTGGACTTACTCTCAATATCTCGGGCCGACAAATCGGAAGCCTGTAAGAATGCAGAATGAAATGTTGATTGATAGAGTAATGATGATGTCTATTGTTTCAATGGAATATTGTGCTCACTTACCATGTTGCTGAGAAGAAGCCCAAAGAACTAGGAGGAACCTATGTGTGCAGCGGAAAGACTCTGGACGTTCTGATAAGACGGTTCTTAAAACGTAAGTAAAGTCTAAAAATAAGTGGGCTGCTTTTGGTGATCCGAAATTCGGCTCCGCTCTATTTTTGGAAACTTGGCTTCCCATCTCCAATCTCCTCCATTTCCATGTCCTTCCCCTCCAACTCCTTTTTGGATGGAAAGACAGAATGAGATTCCGAACTCCTACCTTTCTTCTCGCATGGCAATCAGCCAAAACCACGTTCTTCGCTTCATTCCTCGCCAGAAGAAGATGTCTAGGAATTGTATGTAAATTGTGTCTAGCCCAGCAGCTTGTACGGCGTTCTACATACAATACAATCTACTATATTTGGACAGAAAACGGAAAGTCATGTTTACTATGTACTTTGACAATTTTCGGACTTACGTTTTAGTTGGATCCGATGAATCGGATGTGATGTGATAGAGGGTTGTCTTAGAAGGTTAAACGTATATAGGTTGTGGTTGGAGCATGAATACGCGTTTGAGTAAGTACCTCCCGAGGAAGCTCAACAAGCAAACCCACTTCACATGCATATTTCATACCGAGAGTCGCACTACCCTAGTGTGGATTTGAAGTGCAACAACTTCTATCGATCGAGTTTTCATCACAAATTAGGAAATGTATTTTGAATTCCGGAGAAGATTCATTATTAGTATGTGATTGGCATTAGACGATCCATTATAATGTGATACTAATGAGCACACGTGTTAAATGAGCAATTTTATTAACTATAAAATTGCAGTTTCATATTGAGTTGAGACACGCAGCTGGTGTGATGTGATGATAATGAACAGAAGTTGTTAGACTTATTAGATGAAAACGTTTTTGAATGAAGACTGCGATGCGTGTAGGTGTGTATTTCCTGCATGACTAATTTTCAACACCAAAAGAACATTATTGCCTTTGCCTGGGATTTCGTCGATTGATAATGTTACGTATTTTCCATTTTCTATTTTTCTCTCTCCCTCAGCTTTCCACATTCTTACTTACTAGAGATATAAATACCCTTTCTTCAATTGTGAAACCCGAGAGCAACGATACACATACGAAAGATTACCATTGCGTGCATTCTGCATTCAGCATTGAAAATATTCGAGCAGTATTCGCTGTGTCCTGAAACTTCATTTTGATGATATGATTACAGATTACGAATTTCAAGTTCATGTGTCATGTGCATGATGATGAGAAGCACAGCACTACAACACGATTTTCAACCTGTGCCTTCTGCCTTGTGTTAGAATTTCATCAAACAATCAGTCGAGATCAGTCCCCGAGTTGTTTCTTAACTGCAGACTTGATTTTGAAAGTTCCACCCGGTCTTTTAGTTTCAAATACTTTTGCGTCTTCAATTTTATTCAAAATTATACTATTTTAAAGTAAAAAAAATCAGGAACAAAGTAGTATCTGGGCTCACTTTTGATGGAAAGGTCATTCATCTCATCACACGTCATGCGATGGAACTTGTCCTGCATTGTGCAGTTGTTGGAGTAGTGGGGATTGGGTGGGAGGGATGAGTTCCGCTGTCCTGAACTAAATACCCAAGAGCTGTCTGGCTTCCGTTTCCTCGTGAGAAATTGCTGGACTCACGTACATTTCCAACAATTGTTTCTTTTTGTGCTCAATGATCTTCTGCTCGATTTCCTCCTGACTCGGAACTTGGATGAAGTAGTTCTTGACACATTCGCTCTCGTCTGCCCCACCAGCCTCCTCTTCTTCTAGCGAAGTCTCCACAACTTTGCCCTTCTGCTCCAGCTTCGTCTTCAACTCCTGCTCCAGTTCCTGAATGCACTTCTGCTCTGCTTCGTACTCCAGCGGCTCCAGAAGCCCGTCATCGTCATCTCTGTAGCCGTAGTAGTCTGCATCAACATCTCTCATCAACTCTCCCCGCGTCTTTCGAGGTGGACCCATGATTTCAGGCTCAAAGAGTTCTCTCACGCCTGTAAATACAAGACATTAACTGTAGAGCCCGGACAAAGTGATCTGGGCATATAACATAACAATATTATGACTCTTCAAATGGGGTTAGATCCTGGATTGATCGCGACTAGCGACTACCACGTACTTACCAGGTAAATCTTTAGCGGCTCCAAAATATTTGTAGCCTCGAGTTCCAGGAATTTCCTTTCCTTCGTTGTCCAACATTCGGGGTCCGTGTTTGGCATAGTCTGATCCACCTAATGATCGAATCCGCCGCTCCCAATGACCCTACATACAGATTCATTATTGTTAATATAGAAAAAATATTCGCTGCGAGCTGCGAATATGTCGCATAGAATATTCGTATAGTATCTTATTTTCTAAAAGTACAACAAACCTTTTCACGGAGAAGTTTATTGATTTCATCATTCAAATCCCTCAACTTGAATTCTCCCAAGCCAGCATTCTGAATTTGACTGACTTTCTTCGCAATATCCCTGATAATGGTCATTCTCCATTTCTCTGCTTCGGGTAAGCTTTCACATAGCGTGGAGAGGTATGGTCTTCGTTCTTCCTTTGGACCTCCTCGTTCCTCGTCAATCTTCATCTTGTGCCATCGGGCCAGAGTGGTCCTGCAATGCAAAGACAAATGTTTTGTTAGCATGACGTGCGTGCGACGATGCAAGCTCAGAGAATGCAAAGCAAGCGATCAAGATGAGCTTGCGCTTATCCCGCTCTAGTTTCCGGATAAAAAGGGCCGAAGTTACACGTGTCCGGTCAATATACCGATTGCAATTGACCGACCGGTTAATTGTCCGATTTCTTAGGCCGATTAAAAAATCACCGATCAAGGTCTTTGACCGAGAGGAGAGGATGTTTGACCGACCGGTCATTTGCAATCAGTCGGATTATCACATGGACATTATCAGTCCATGTAACATGTGATAATGATATCAATATTTATTTAATAAATTAAATATTAAGTAAGTACGTTCTTACATTGCTTTCTCACTGTTTCTCGCCATGTTGACGACACTTCTTCAGAGTTCGCCGCCCGGTCAAATATCAAAAACGCTGGACAGCTGTCTGTCTGTGAGCTGTCAGTTAGGGGTTAATGTTAGCACATCAGGATAAGGATGGCAGAAACACTAACGAGTGGACGAATGTGAATGAGCATTCAATTAAAGCAGAGCCACTTGACACTAAGTATCGCTGACGCTGACTGGAACTGCGGAAAATGGAAGTGACAAATGACTACTGGGTTTTCTAGCTGGATGAGTGATGTGATGAGTGATGACTGATGTGATGACTGACTGTGATCTGTGATCTGTGATGATGTGAGTCTCCTTCCGGTGGTTTGGTTGATGTTGAACCGAATGAATGTGTTATGTTTTATAGATCCTCCTGATTCCAATCTGACGCCTTGTTTGGTTCACGTGATGAAAGGTTTCCCTGTCTTCTGGTTAAAACGCGGACCAATCGAACCATCTGTTATTCTCCATTCGACCCAAAAGCGGCGGCCGCGCGCGCCGGAAGAGCAGTTTTACTGTTTAATAGTTTTAATCGATTTACTTATTCTAAGTTACTAGTAACTCGAGTGGGACACGAATCTCGGATTATTAGGTCGATGGACCGTTTGTCGAAGGGACGCTTCGTTGGCTCAAAATAGAAATTGTTCCAGACATGTTCTTTTCAGAAGAACGTTTGCTAAGTGGACCAAGAACCAAGAATGTGGCCTCAGAATCAGAACATTCAAAGAATTTTTCCCATCTATAATATTTTATAGAAATGTAAAAAATCTGAGAAAATTCCTCGAAGTCGTAGATTGTGAACCGGAGAATATTTTTACCGATCAAAGATGTCAATCGTCAAGAGTCAAGATTAATTTCTTTACGGTGTCCAGAAAGATTTTCTCCAAACCGAAGCACCTACGAACCGGATAACATCCGTCCTGGCAAAATACTATTCCGTCTGGACCGGAGAAAGTTCATCCGGACCGAAGATTCTATCCTTTTCGGACCGGAGAAAGTTCATACGGCCCAAAGATCTTCCTTGCGGACCGGAGAAAGTTCACACGGCCCAAAGATCTTCCCTTCGGACCGCACAAAGTTCATAAAGATCGAAGATTCTCATTTTCTGGCCAGAGAAAGTTCAAACGGACCAAAGATTCTCCCTTCGTGCCGTAGTAACTTCATACCGACCGAAAATTCTTCCTTTCGGTCCGGAGAAAGTTCATAGAGACCGACGATTCTCCCTTTCTGACCGGAGAAAGTTCAGAGAGACCGAAGATTCTCCTTTTCAGACAGAAGATTCTCGGGCAGAAGATTCTCCCTTCGGACCGGAGACAGGTCCAAGATTCCCATCCTTAAGAGCCCGTATGGACCCGAGAAAATCATGCGGACCGGTAATTCTCCCATCCTGATCCTGACTGCATATCTGACCGCAGAAAGGCCCTGACGCCTGACGAATGGATCTGTCATTCCAACATGATCGAAGTCGAAGCTTTCGCTCAAGCAACTATGTAGCACATAACACATAACACATCTACCGATTCTTACCGCGTACTCGCCATAAAGGTTAATCCAGAGTAAATCGTTCAATTTGGACTTCTTTCGGATCTTCTTGTCTTGGAAAGTTTGTATAATTGTAGGAAAATGAATAATGAGGAGTTCCGTTATTAGCATTGCAGTTATAGAAGCGTCGGGCTTTTCTTTTACGTTTTACCCAAACGAAGTGCAATTTACTGAACTGCGTACAATATATAATATATGTTTGTATGTAGAACATAATCTTCTGTTCCGTGCAAATATTTGGCAATGATTTGCTGCTGAACTCAGCTCAAGGCGCTTCTTCAACGTCAAATTCTGAACATATACTATTTATTGATACTGAATACATTATTTTACTGTTCACTGTAGAATACAAAACAAAGTCATTAATTAGAATCAGAGCTCCACTGGACGTGCATACACGTGCCCTTCGTGTATGATACCTAAGGAGATATGTAGTGTGCAGTTTAGCAATACGCTGTCATGATGATTTATATCCTAACATTTTACTAAATGATGAACGGTTATGATTACATTGGTACATTACTACATCGTATTGTTGACCTTAGTTGGAGCACCCAGTAAAATCGTTTCTGTCCTTATAAATACATCTAATAAGTGTACAGAATCCGGAATGATCTTCAAATGATATAACAGTAACATATATATATATATAATTTTTGATGTAACTCTGGTTGTGAAGTTGCACAATGCTGTTACTGACATAGTAAGACAACTAGTCGAAGAACAATCTAAACAATCTAATTGTATCTATTTCTGGAATGGTGAATAGTATCTATTAATCAGCTCTCTTCCAGAGCGTATCCTCACTCGAGTGACAACATTCAGTTGAACATGTTGACCTTAAGACAAAACTTTTGAAACGACTTGGATGAAGAGGAAAGAAAGGTAAGCAGAGTAAAAGGTAAGTATCCCACTGAGCAATCATCCCAAACCTTACCAAAACGAGGAACATCTTTGTATTGCATTCAGAGATTTTGAGGAAAATGAAGTGTGGAAACATGCTAAATTAGGATTAGACACGGATATTTAATGAGCTTTGTCCAGTTAAAACCTGATATATATATACATATATATATCTGTACGAGTCCTGTGCGTTTACTCTAACAATTGTACGTTGTACAATATGAAATCATTTTCCCGTGCTGAACTCGAATCTCAATCCGAAATGGATCCTCAATTTGAAGGAAGAGGATCCAGTTCCGGCCAAATCCGGTTCTCGGCGGAGCACCGGTGTAGGACACTACTCTAGTTTCCCGAAGGATTTAACCCCCCCACCCATGACATGAAATATGGTTGGTTTTAACATCTTACACTTAACACCTGTGTGAATCTAAGCTATAGATTTGTTTCTAGGTTCTATATGTATTCAACATGCAACACACGATCTGTATTACTGCTTACTAAACACTCAACAAAAGAAAGGGAAAGGAAAGTTAATGGAAAATCGGGTTTGAAAAGAATTAGTGAATGTAATTGTAAATGTGCTCAAAACTTTATGCGCTATGCAATTTGGTTTTCTGAATCCCTTTCCAAGAATGGACTAGTAATTTCAAAAAGAGATTCCAACCGTCACAAAAGTTAAAATCCGTTGAATTTGTCCTGAGAACGACTTGTGGATATGGAGAAGGAGTTGCTGGACTCAAGGACGTGGAGCACATGAGGCGGAGATTCTCAGGCTCCACAATTTGAGGGAAGGTTCTGGAATGGACAAGAGTCGAAAGCGGGATAGCTTTACTGGGGCCTGTCCAGACTCTTGTCCACTTTACGTTTGTTCTCACTTTGGATGCCCTTCAGTTCCATGCTTGACGGAAATGGAGGATTAGTGTACATATATCAACATACATGCGAGTAGTGTTCGTTGTCTTGGCTTACCTACACATGTACATAGACTAACTGCTAGGCTAGATCCTACATATTGTAGATAACATATTGTATATTATACTCTTTAATCACTGATTGTGTCACTTGATCCCTTCCTTTCCTTTCGTTTCTTCGAGCTTTATTATATTTGGGACGAAATTGTGCTCCTGACTAAGCAATGGTCCCACCAAGACTACGTAATACCTTGTGAATACTGTTCCTGCACGGCGCGAGTCCCTCACTACACCGCCCCGCAGTCCCCAGTCCCTCCACCCCCACTGCTCGCGTCCCGCACGTTCTGCTTCGCCTTCCGACTCGACCTCCGAATCAAACTCCGACTCCGCGGCTTGGCACTGTCTTCAGACAGGAACTGAGGAGACTTCTGAACCATTTTGGAAGGACTCTCCGTCGAACTCCCGCTCGACTTCCCGCCGCTTCGCGACTTGACGTAAGCGGAGGACCTCCGTTTGAGCGGAGAGTCTTCGGACTGGATCGAGATCTGAGAAAGGGTCAAGAAAGCCCTGAAGATATCCCGGATGTTCGTCTCCGCCTTGGCTGAGCACTCCATGAACTGGGTTCTGGAAGAGGAATATCAGAAGAAGTCGACTTTCAGATTACAACACTTAGCATCTTTCTAACATCTGTTGGTCACTTGAACTAAAGTAAGTAGTCAAATCGTATTTGAGGAGGAAGATGAAGTGCCACATACGTACCTGAGCTTTCCCACGGACTGGAGCCATGTCCTCACGTCCTCCTCCTTCACTTCCTGGACCAGAAGGTCGTTCTTGTTGCCCACGACGACAATAGGAATGTCCTGATAGTCTGCTCGAGCCTCCTTGATCTCCTCGAAACAGGACTTGACGACGGCGAAGGAGTCAGGGTCGTCCACGGCGTAGACGAGGAGGAACGCGTGTGTGGTGGAGATGGAGAGTCTGCGCATGGCCGGAAACTGGACGTCTCCACCCGTGTCCATCAGGTCGATTCGGAGTTTGATGTTGCCAAAGTCATACTCCCGGTTGTAGAGCTCCTCCACCGTCGGCTTGTACTTGTCCGAGTAGGTGTTGAAGAGGAAGCGCTTGATGATGCACGTCTTCCCTGTTCTCGGCCCACCGAGGGTCAGGAGACGCAGTCGATCCGAGTCAGACATCTGCCAAACACTCAACCTGCAATTATGAACATGAGGACCATGAGTTCCAATTCCAAGTCAAGCGCCTAAAGCAGGCACCCAACTTCTGTCCATTCTCAAGCATCGTCTCGTCATAATGAGCACATCTGAGCATAAGTCTGAGCTGGGATGTATTTGGAAGAAAAGGAAAGGACATGGATCTCTGTGTATCATTTCCAACGTTTCGTTTCGTGTGGCTGAAGCCCAAATAGACTCTAAATTGCTACGTGTCTCTCGCGATCGTGTAGGAGGTGAGTTGGTCATTTGGCCATCATCACCACGTAATTGGCCTTCTTCATTGGTCTCGGTGGAGGAAGAGTGATCAGATGTTTGTTTGCTATCTGGTCTCTGTGGATCTATTGTATACATAGGAAGAGGTGAGTAGAGAGAGAAGGAGGAGAAAGACAAGTCTTGTCAAAACAGAAGAAGAGTAGCAGTTAGCAGTAATAGGAATGTTCTACGTGCTGTTTGCTCTAATCTGCCTCCATGTTCCACGCTAGACATGATACAGCTCCTGTTGTGCTGTGTAAACAAGAGACTTCCAAATCTAATCATCCTCCTTGCTCGGGAAAGTAATCTGTTGTGGATGTACAATGTACACATGCACATGTGGCCGCATGTAGTCCAGTGCTCAGAGAACACACGCAACATCTATTTCGTCCTCACGTCTCAGAATCGCGCAAAGAGAAACCGAGGGTCATTCCACCAGACACTTTCGCTTTCCTCGGATCTCTACCACGAGTTGAGTCCATCCACTCTACCTCAAGCAGTCAATACCCACTCAATTTGTTGGCAGAAATGATTTCTGCAATTTGTATACGTGTAGTAAGTAGTACTTTTGTTTGTATTCCTGTCCCATTTAGTCGTCAATAATTGGCCATATTATGGGGTTCAATAAATATATACTTACATAAATATACTTCTATATTGAACAATCCTTTCATTTCATGAGGAAAATGTTGGGAAGAAACTTGGTTTACAAGTTATTTGCAGTATTCAATTACAGCATCAAATGAGTATCTTTGCTCGCTTCAAAAGGTGCGAAATCTGTGGAATCGGACTCAGGAAAATGGTTTCATGGGAATTCCAACAGAGCATGTCAGGTGGAGAATCATGAGGTCAAGTGTCCAAACAAGTCAGATCCCAGAAACCCACGTATTCCATTGAATACATACAATACATATCACGTGTCAGGAACATGAGGAACAAGGAACATGCGGTAGTCCACAATAGGCAGCTAATGGTAGCCGCCGGCCGAGGAAACTACTTGCACGCGTTTCGCCCAACCTAACTTAACATAAAGTAACTGGTGGTTACTTTTACATACCATGTAACTTTCTCCACGCATGGTAGCCACACG